>BQNB010031015.1:0-54356 GCA_026074375.1 Tanacetum coccineum
TCTAATAGCCTTTGGTTGTTTTGCGAGTTCGTTTCGTTAGTGTTTTTCTGTTCCTTTTCGTTCTTTGTTTGTTGGATCGTTTTTGCGTGTATATCGTCTGCTAGTTTCTTTCTAGCCTTTTTTAATAAAATTCCATTTGCCGTTCAAAAAAAGACAAGTTTTTGATTTAATGGCAATATATAATACGTAGTATTGATTTATGAAAAAATGATATAAAAAATGGTGGTTGCTGAAAAATGATAAAATGACAAATACATTACATGTTGTGTCATTACATATTTACATGTCATATTAAAAAGATATTCAAATGCAAATTCAAAAGTTTAGTTACCTAGAAGATGTAATAAAAAAATCAGTTACATAACTCGAAACAAAAACATAAATTTGTTGGTAATTTGTAGCTTTAACTGAATAAAAAGGTAAAACTTTTTAGATATCGTAAAAAATTATGTTTATTTTGTTACTACATGTTTAGATATTCGGGGATTTAAATGAGTGTTTAATCATTTCCAATGCAAGTTTTAACAACGAAAAAAAAGAAAAAACGACAAAAAAGAGTTTGTCGAAAGCATATTAAAGTACCCGTTTATAGAAAGATAATTGAACGTTTATCGTGATAGTGTAATATCTTTACCAAACAATTAACGGTTTAAAAATATCAATTTTTTTTAATAAATATAAATTTATTATTTAATATAAAAAATAAATGGCCAAAATCTTGTTATAACTTTTAAAAGAGAGTATCTAAATAATCTTAATTCAACAATTAATCAAAGAATCTCAACTGTTTTTAGTTGATGTTCAAAAAAAAAACTATATTTAATCCTAAACAATTGTCACTACTTAAGTTACCATCAGTTTTTTAAATCGATTTCATCATAATTCAAAGCCTAGCCTACGGTATCGTAAAGCTATGATCGGCATTATGCTAAGCTGGCTTTAGCGTTACGGGCGTTATGATACCACCCTCCCCCCTTGGCCAACGACGTTAAGTCGGGAGTTGGTGCACAAACGGACCAACTACCGTGAATTTCTCTCTTTTTTTTGCTTTTTAAATGTGTTTTTGGTGTGTATGTGTTGATTGTGTGTGTTTGACCATGTGTAGTGTGTGTGTTTTTACAGTTTTTAACGAAGAAGAAGGATGTGGATATATTGTTTTTTTTTTTAAGTTTTAACTTTATACTTTTTAAGTTTTAAAAGTTTTAACTTTATAACTTTTAAGTTTTAAAAGTATTTTTGTATGGGTTAAAAATATGTATAATTTCATATATCATTCTACTTTCATGATTAATTTCATATATATTCAAAGTGCAAGTATTGAATTCATAATTTACAATGTTTTTAATGCATGTTTGAGTATATATGAAATTTCTAACTAAAAGGAGGGGAGATATGAAATTGCCCTCTTTATTTATTTATATTTTTAGTTTTATATAATTTGTATATTATTTAATAAATGAAAATATATTTTGTTTAAAAAATTGGAAAAGAAAAAAAATGAATCTTAAAAAGTGATGTTAAAATGGTGTCATGGTTGCAGAAGTTTTTTTGAGTGTTGATGTTAAAATATTAAAACTGATGTAATGCTGATATGACGGTGTTATAATGTTATCACAACTTGGCATCTAAGAATTTGACCGAATCACCAAAATGGGAAAAATAAGACGAGTTGAGATCAACATAGACCCAAAATTTAGCATAGACCCAATGAACAAATCATAGCCACTCATTTTTTCATCAAAACAATAAAAACCTACTTTTCACTTCTTTTTTTAAAATAAAATATCTTGTAAACGGTAAATCGTAAAACGACAAAAAATACACCATCGCGACGAGTATTTTTTTATCTTTCAGTAGACATCCACTTCGATATACTTTCGAAGAACTTTTTTTGGGATTTTTTTTTTCATTCGCGTCCGAAAAAATCACATTTTATTTGTATCACAATCACATGTGATTTTCATAAAATCACATGTGATTTGTGATACAAATCAAATGTGATTTTTTCCAGACGTAACTAAAAAATAATTCGAAAAAAATTTCGTCGAAAGTATATAGAAGTACCTCTCTATAGAAAGATGATTTAATTCTCGTCGCAATGGTATGTTTTGTTTTGCGTAACAATTAACGGTTTGTGAGATATTTAATTTTTAAAAAAAAAGTGAAAAGTGAGTTTTTTTTATTTTGATGAAAAAATAAGTGGCTAAGATTGGTTCAATGGTGTATGCTAAAATTTGAGTCTATATCGAACTTTTGCATAATGTAGAAAACAACAAGTGTTGTTTGAAATTCACGTGCAGGGCAGACACCAAACCCACCCCGCATATTTTAATGGGCGACTTTGCTGGTCCCAACTGTTTTTTTCCGTGAAATTTATTTGTTTTGCACCGATTTCTTTTCATAGAAGAATTTTTTATTTATTTTTTATTTATCTTGTATCTTATCGTCTTATTTTATCTCAAAATAAATATTAATTTTTAAAATTTACATATCAAAAAGCTTTTAAACATACATTCACTATTCTATTGGTAAGATGAGAGATCACTTACTAAATTGTTTTTCATATCAAGACAAGAGATGATATGACACCACTTACAATAAGGAGCTAAAGATAGACATTTTTCGGTCACATCAATTTTCTTTTTTCAGAGATTAACATGTGATCAATTTGGTGTAGTTAGAGTGTAGGGTGTGGTGGCTTAAGTCACAAAATAAAACGGGCCTCACAGGCTGCAGCTTTTCATTTTCGCTCAAAAATACCCTTTCACTCATAACACACCTTCACCTTTTTATTTGGGTCCCACCACTAACCATTTTTTTTCTTTTCAATTTTTTTCACACAAACATAATTTATTTCATAAAATTAAAAATACAAACATACGAAAATTAAAAATACAATACGGAATTATACGAAAATTAAAAATGCAATACGAAATTTAAAATTACAATACGGAAAGGCTTTAATCTGTTTGAAAATATAAAGTAATAACGATATTTAAAATACAATACTTTATTTAAAACATTAAATTAAAACAACATTACATTAACATAGGTCCTAGTTTATTAATCTGATGACTCGTAATCTGAATCAATTCTGACCCTCCCAAATGTCAAAAAGAATTCATCATCATCAGCTTGTTTTTGCCTAATCTTCTCCTCCCATGCTTTTGCATCCATTGCTTGTTCTTCTAGTGTTTCTCTTAAGGCTTCTTCATCTAGATGTAGTTGATATAGCTCTTTCTCAGTAAGATATAAATCAGCATGTGATGATGAACAACCTACACTTTCTTGTGAGCGGTAGTAGTATTTTTCCAATAGCCAAGCTAACTTAGCATCCTTATGTTTTTCAAGTTTTGCCGCCTTTCCATACATAGAAAGATTCAGCTCGTAATCTTTATCAGAACTTTCTTTTAAGAAACTATCGATCAAAGCACGGCTCTCTTGTGAAATGTCATTACATTTCTCGTAAGCTTTTCTAAGATCGTCTTTAGCTGTGCATGAAGTTTCAAATTGCAAGGCTAAATCCAGAATCGCGTTTTGACGACCGTTATCTTCGTCAATTAGTTTTTGAACCAAAGCTTTGACTTCAGAATCGGTATGTGAAAGTGAACAAGACATTTAAAAATCTTAACAAGGTATATGATATAATTTTTGTTTGGGAATAAATGTGAAATTTTGGTTAAAAGAAGTGGTATTTATAGTATAAAGAGGGTATAATTTTTTTAATTTTTTTTTATTATAAATCCTAACGGCTATATATATTAAGGTTTTAAATATTTTGTCCGTTTCCTTCGTCGTAGGAGTGGCGAAGGAGCCTGATTTTTGCTAGTGGCGAGGCAAGGTGGTATGGTGGCGAGCAAAGTGACGAGGCCACGTAGGAGTGGCGAGCTTGCTTCGCCACCACACCCCTCTCTCTTAGAAGATCGGAAAAAAAAACACATGCCTCACACAAATGCACTTTGAATGAATAACCACACACACAAACAAGCCAAAGACCAACATACGAATCGGTCGCCGCAGAAGCCAACATCTCCATTTTCCCCTTAAAGGACGTGTCGCCAACGACCACAAACAAGGGAGGATGCGTCAGCATAGGCGGACCGGGTCGATCGACCCCCACTATTTTGCTTGGTATAGATTATTCATTTTATATTTAGAAAAATATAGAATTACTTAGGCTGTGTTTAGTTGGGGGAAAATATCTCTTTTTTGTAAAAAAAAAATTTCATTTGAGAATGGAAAAACTGAAAACGTGTTTAGTCGCACTTTTTTCAATATTTTTTAAAAAAAGCAAAATTCTCATTTTCTAATTTTATATAGAAAATCATATTTTACTCTTCTCCACTTTTTTTATTTTTTAAAAAGGAAAAATACAATTCTCATCTAAACAAGTTTTCAAAATTCTCAACTCTTTTCTAGAAAAGAAAACAATTCCCTTCTCTAGGAATTTAGAAAGATAAAAATATGAAAAAAATTCTACAACTAAACACTACCTTAGGTGGTGTTTAGTTGTAGAAAATTTTTCATATTTTTCTGTTTCTAAATTTCTAGAGAAAGGAATTGTTTTTCTTCTCTAGAGAAGAGTTGAGAATTTTGAAAACATGTATAGATGAGAGTTGTATTTTTTATTTTAGGAATGAAGAATAGTAAAATGTGATTTTCTGTTTTTCTATTTAAAACTAGGAAAATGAGAATTTCTTTTTTTTGAAAAATATTAAAAAAAAGTGCTACTAAACAAGTTTTCAGTTTTTCTATTCTCAAATGAAAATTTTCCTGAAAAAATAGGATATTTTTCCCCAACTAAACACACCCTTAGGGGCCGTTTAGTTGTGAAATTTTTTTCATGTTTTTCTGTTTCTAAATTCCTAGAGAAGGAGATGTTTTTCTTCTCTAGAGAAGAGTTGAGAATTTTGAAAACCTGTTTAGATAAGAGTTGTATTTTTCTTTTTAAAAAATGAAAAAATGTTTAGATGAATCTATTTTCACTCATTTTTCTTTTCATATTTAATTTTTTTTCTTCATATTAGCTCTTTGTATACGATTATAAAAACAATAAAAAATAAAATACAAATGAAATTAATAAAAACTAACTACAATCATAAGCATATATTTAATTTGTAGTATACTCGAAATTAACATTACCGAACATATATAAATCTCAATTAACATTACGTTTTCGTCAAATTTCTTACGTTTTCGTTCTTTTTTACGCTTTCGTCCAATTTCTTACGATTTCGTTTGTTTTTTACGTTTTCATCCTTTTTTACGTTTTCGTCATATTTCTTACGTTTTTGCCATTTTTTACGTTTTCGTCTGTTTTTTACGTTTTCGTATGTTTTTTTACGTTTTCGTCCGGTTTCTTACGTTTTCGTCTAACTTTTTACGTTTTCGTTCGATTTCTTACGATTTCGTCTATTTTTTACGCTTTCGTCTGTTTTTTTACGTTTTCGTCATATTTCTTAAGTTTTCGCCCTTTTTTTTACGTTTTCGTCCGATTACTTACGTTTTCGTCTAATTTTTACGTATTCGTTCAATTTCTTACGTTTTCGCCTGTTTTTTACGTTTTCGTACGATTTCTTACGTTTTGGTCCATTTTTTACGTTTTCCTCCTTTTTTACGTTTTCGTTCGGTTTTTTAATTTTCGTCAGATTCCTTACGTTTTCGTTCGACGTTTTCGTCCGATTTCTTATATTTACGTTCGTTTTTGTTCGTTTTCGTCCATTTTTGTCTATTTTTTATGTTTTGATCTGTTTTTCAAAACGAATAAATACGTATAAAATGTAAGAAAACGAAGAAAGGGGTCAAAAAACAAAAAAAAACATCCAAAACGGAAGAAAACAGAAATGTAAGAAATCAGACGAAAACTTAAAAAAACGGACGAAAAAGTAAGAAATTGGACGAAAACGTAAAAAAATGGACGAAAACGTAAGAAATCTGACGATAACTTAAGAAATCAGACAAAAACGTAAGAAATCGGACGAAAATGTAAGAAATCAGACAAAAACGTAAACAAATAACGAAAACGTAAGAAATCTGACGAAACGTAAGAAAACGGGCGAAAACGTAAAAAAACGGACAGAAACTTAAGAAATCAGACGAAAACGTAAAAAACGACCGAAAACGTAAAAAATCGGACGAAAACGTAAGAAATAGGACGAAAACGAAAAAAAACGAACGAAAACGTAAAAAAATAGACAAAAACGTAAAAAAACGGACGAAAACGTAAGAAATCGGACAAAAACGTAAAAAATCGGACGAAAACGTAAGAAATTTGACGAAAACGGGCGAAAACGTAAAAAAACGGACGGAAATTTAAGAAATCGGACGAAAACGTAAAAAACGGACGAAAACGTAATAAATCGGACGAAAACGTAAAAAAACGGACGTAAACGTAAGAAATCGGACGAAAACGTAAGAAATCGAACAAAAACGTAAAGAATGGATGAAAACATAAAAAAACGGACGAAAACGTAAGAAATCGGCCGAAAACGTAAAAAAACGAAAAAACCCGACGAAAGCGTAAAAAGACTGACGAAACGTATAAAACCTTCAAAAATGTATGAAAACACCATAATTTAGTGGGTCGACCTGACCCAAACCGTTTGACCCATGACCCGTTATATCCATTTTTTAAACATGACCTGTTTGACCTATGACCCATTTGACCCATGACCCAAACCGACCCAATCCAACCCATTTGCCACCTCTATATAGGGTTAGAATATTGGTAATTACATTTTATTTGGTTTGAGTTATATTTACGTTTTATTTTATTAGGGGGAAAAAGAAATGGAGAATAGTAAATTGTGGTTCTATTTTTCCATAAAAATTTAGAAAATGAGAATTTTTTTTTTTTGAAAAAAGTGCAACTAAACAAGTTTTCAGTTTTTTCATTCTCAAATGAAAATTTTCATGGAAAAATAGATTATTTTTCCCCAACTAAACACACCCTTAGTATTTTAACTAAAAATGCAATTAAACATATTTTTTATAATTTGAATATCTTATGCACCGTTAATCGTTAGGTATAATACATTATATTGTAGCGACAACTATTTTATTATCTTTCAATAGACATGCACTTTCATATATTTTCAACAAAATTTTGTTCACGTTTTTTTGTTTGAAATTCGCATGACATATCACAATATGGTAGTTCGAACACCAAACAACCGTACAAAAATTGGCATAAGTATTTGTGCATAAATCAAAGACTTTTCATGTTTTCTTGCAATGGGAAACACACAGTCATGGCTGTATTTGAATTATAAATTATATCGATTCATTTATAAAATTTCTATAAACAAATGTGGAAAAAAGAATCCCATGTGATTAAGATCACGTGTAGTATAAATCACAAGTGATTTTATATGTTTTATCCAATTTTGAGGTTATTAATTGCATTAACTTACATTTCGAAATATAATATATATTGTATATGGTTAGAAAACTAAGAATGTCTAGTTTTCAGAAAATAAACGGAGAAACTTTTAGAATTTTGTAGAAAAAATTATGTTCATCTTACTACATGTTTAAAATTCGAATATTCAACCTTAATGTTTAATCACATATAATTTCTCATGCAAGTTTTAATAACAAAAAAACCGAAAATACATGAAAAAAAGTGACAAAAAAAGTTTATCGAAAGTATATAAAAAAATCCGTCTATTTTGTTTTGAACGGCAAATATTATTAACTAGCAAGATGCTAGAAAGAACATTACAAGGAAATCAAATTAGGGTTTTTCAACCAACACTCCCAAGAAAACGAACTAAAACATCTACTACCACACCAAGTAAAAGAACGCGAAACAATATCGTCAAAAATCACGGAACGTCTCGGAGGAACCTCGTCAAATATAGAATGATTTCGAAAAGCCCAAATATGCCACCAAGCAACATAGAAAACGCCCTCCAACATAAGCTTAAGCTTAGAAGACAACCGAATAGTAGCGAACCAAGCATTTCAGTCAGCAAAGAACGAAACATCAACCCAATGGAGGTCCCACCACCGGCAAATCCTACGAAAGATGATCTTAACCAAATTACACCGGAAGAAAACATGATGAGAATCCTCAGGAACCAAACCACACAACGGACATAAAGAAGAATCCATAATTACTCCTCTATTAAAAAGGTTACATCTAGTCGGGAGACAATCAAGTCGAGCACGCCAAGCAAACACATTAATCTTGATCGAAATAAATTTCACCCACCTAGTGGCTTCAACCGCGGAAGGAAGAAAAAGATCATCTAAGATAGAGCGAATCTCTTTAACGCGAAACACACCTTCACCGTTTAAATCACAAACCCAACTATCAATAGAGGAAGAAAGAGTGTCTGATGTTGAGAATTTCTACCCTTTATCAATATATATAAATAAATAAATACTTATAAATATATAATGAGGATATAAATTCACAATTGTAGTAAACCGGGAAGCTGAATTCTCGGGTCGTTTTCCCAACGAGGCGTGAATGGACGGTCGAGTGACGTTTGATATCAATGTTTGAATGGAACAAAGATTTTGATTGATTATGGATCCTAACACTATGGGAAAAGCAAATTATGTATTCTAAATTAACAACTAAGCACAAAAATCAAATACGAGAATCCTAAAAAGACACTAAATTATCAACTAAGTCAAAATTAAACCCTAAAAATACAAACTTAGTTTTTAAACCTCTAAAATGATAAAAGAAAATTTTCTAAAAAGGAATTATATTTTTTTGACCTTTTTATTATTTTTTTATGAATTAAAAACTAATTTAACCTATTAAAAATCCTAGAAAATAGCAAATTAATTCCTAAAAATTCTAAAAAAATGATTTTCTACTATTTTTTATAATAAACATCTATTTTCTAAAATTAATTTAAAAAGCTATAAATGAAATTTAAAATCTAAAAGTGATGAAAAAGATTTTAAACTTTGTAAACCTAAAACTATTTATTCTAAATCTAAAAACTATTTTTTGTATTTTCAAAAATTAATTTACTATTTTTAATTGATTTTCTAAAAAATTAATCTTCGAAAATTAAATAAAAATAACAAATAAAAGAGGAAAAATCTAAAAAATTGCACAAAAGTCCTAAAAGATGTAAAGAGTCTAGGAAAAATAAGATGGCTCACCCAGCTTAACGAATAAGCCCTCAAAAGACCTTAATAAGCTACGGCTTATTATTTGAGTTTGGGCTCAAAAATGGTGATAAATACCAAGTGTTTACACACTCTACCGGATGAGCTATTGTAGCACAGCGGTAGAGTGTATGTATTATAAAGGGGTTGAATGAGGTTTGAAGTCAGGGGTTCGAGCTTAGGTTCACCTTTAACTTCCCTTGTTCCCCCTTTTGCTTTTTTTTTGAAATTTTTTTTACAAACTTATAAAATACCTAAAAATAAGCAACTTTAAAATTTGGACTTATTTTTGAAAAGCAATATTAAGCCCAGAAATAAGCCAAAAAGATGGCAGATTGGTTTTTTTAAACTAAGTTAATAAATTGCTTAACTTTTTAGCATTTTAAGCACAATTAAGCTAACAAGATAATAAACTAAGCTTAAACACACATTAAACTATACCTAATTAGCATGTATGAACAAGAATAAGCCAGAAAAATAAGCAAATAAGGCCAAATAAGCAAATAAGCCAAATGGCTCAATACTGCAGGCACACAGCCACAAGGGGGTACTTTTAGGCTTAAAAATAAGCCAAAAGATGGATCCTTATGGCCTAATGGGGGTATACCCCTAAAAAGCTTATACTTTAAGCTTTCTAAAACTGAAAAGAGTTTTGGGTTTGAAACTCAAATAAGCCTTGAAAATGGCTTATGAACTGGGCTGTTTGCACTGAATAGCTATTTTTTTGTTTTCTTAAAAAGAGAAAAGGCAATATGCAGCCTACCAAATAAGCTAGTACAATAAGCTAAAAATAAAAAGCAAGCTGAAATAGATGGAGTTTGACTCTAAATGAGCTTATGCTCAAAATTTCAAGGTCTAAAAACAATTTATAATATCTGAAATTTGGAAGTGAAAAAAGGCAGTTTTAAGTTAAAAGACACTTAAGAAAACTATGACAGATTTTGAAAACAAACAAGTAAACTAAAAGGACACTTTATCTACTGCATTAAACACAAAGAAAAGACACAAAAACAACACTTGAAAGTAGTCTTGAGAGCCTCAATCAAATAAGCTATGTCTAACTGTTATATCACCACAGTTTGAACACACCCCTTTAGAAAAACTTAAAAACTAATTTTTAGCACTAAAAACCTTGAAAAATTGATTAACAACTACTTACAAAAGCTGGCCAAAAGTGGCCAAATGACCCACTTGGTATTTAAACTCAAATTGACCCGTTTTCACCCTTGACCCAAACACCCCTTTAAATCTTAAAATCAAACTTTTAAGCTAAAACAACTTATGAAATTTATGAAACAAGACTAAATAGCAATCATTATCATCTAAGAAGCATTAAAAACACAGATTAAGCACCATTTAAACAGATTATGAGCAAATGCATAAAAATTACTTGAAAATTAAATTTTTTTTTCTTGAACCTAATCAACCTGTTAGAATCCGAATGAGAAAAAGAGTTACATGCTTGTTCCACCATGGCGACAAAACCATCCCATTTAAACCAAGAATGATAAATCCGGAGCGGAATCGGACCAAAATTAGTATGTATCTCTTTAAGAAGAATTGGGTGGTGATCCGACAAATGACGGCCAAGACAAACGGCCGTACTTGAAGGAAAAGCCGAAATAATACCTTCTGAAACAAGAAAGCGATCCAATTTACTCATTTTTGTCGCTGATGGATGTGACCACGTAAAAGAATAACCTTCCATCTTAATCTCCACAAGACCTGACGACGAGATAAAATGATTGAAGTCTCTCGCACTAGATTGCATTGAACACAAAAACCAAACCTTCGCTTTCGGAACGCACTTCATTAAAATCGCCCATAACAAGCGTCTCACCTTTCTATAAAAAGATAAATAAATACTTTTTATGATGATGTAATTTCTTTCTATGATTGTTAAAGAGATATTAATTTTTTGAAAAAATAAGATGAAAGCAAATTTTTGATGCTGTATAAGAAATGAGCAAGTAAAATTAATTCTTTAACATGTAGTAAACTTTTAATATGTAAAGTGTAAACGATTTTCTCCTCTATTAGTAAATTGACTGTAATTTTTATGGAATTGCCTGACACTTTAATAGTAGGCACTTCCTGAGTATTATTATACAACGAGGTTTGTAACCCGCGCTTCGCCGCGATGCGCGTTTTTTTTTTTAAAATAGGGTAGTTTTTTGTAATTTTAAGCATAGTGCAAGGAGTAATTTGTAAATACCCGGGCGGCTATATCGTAATTTAAAAAAAAAAGGTTAGACCGGGTCAACTGGCCGGGTCAACATGCCGGAAGCAGCCGGGTCAACCGGCGCATTAAATAGAGGAGCATTAAAAGTGTGGCACGCAAACCAATTTAGAAAGTAATGTAAATCACAAAAACAATTAATACAACATCATGGTAACCCAAAGAAACTTTCTAAACAAACTAATGTTGTAACAGAAACATAGCTGAAAATTCCATACCCTCTTGACAAAAACAATACAACTAACGGTTACCACTCAAAACTCCAGCTGAAGCTACATGTCATAGTCTTACGGTTCTAGCTTTAACGGGCTAGTATACCTGCTTTTTGGGATCATCACTCTTGGATGATGTAAACTTCTACGACCCATAATCGCATGATATAATTTCTGTTGTGTCCACCTTGATACATACTAATCCGAGTAACATTTGTGCCTATGTTGAAAAGAGAATGAGTAAGTTCGGGGGGATTATAAAACGGTCCTAAAACTGCAACTATATGCACATATACAAGATTAGCAAGTTTATAATTTAGTATGTTGCGACTTCTTTTATAGGCATGAAATCAAAGTGGTTAGTGCAGACCATTTTATAGGCATGCCATTTGTAAAATAGAGAGTTATTGGTTTGCCAATGGCCACTCTAGTTAGGTGTTTATTTTGAGATGATATTTCTTTGTTTTTGTGTTTGCCTCGAAATTATGTAAATTAGATGGTAAATTGAAACAGAATTAAATAAGCACCATTACATTATTTTATATCCAATATAATTGCTAACCTGATAGCTGTTAGTCTTCATCCTAGTTTAATGCTTGACACATATCCACGTGTATATGCTGATTCGAAAAATTTAACCTGAAAACTAATGATAAAAAAAATTAGCCCTCCTAGCAATGTCTATACAAACGCGTAAACGAAAAAGGTTCTTCCCGTGCAGTAGGGTGAATCTTTGACTCATACATAGCGTAAAACAGGGTGAAAGCTCAGTTTGTCATATTTGAACGATTGAGTTAATGTTTGTAAACATATTTTTATGGAATTATAGAACCTAGTGTAAATAATAATGTTGTGTTACTGAACACTGACATTAGTTTGTATTTATTGCCATATTTACTAAAACCATTAAAATTACAGAGTAGGTTCTTCATATATACTAGATCTGAGCATAGTTTATAAATCTATATAAATATAAATAAATAAATTAAATGAGCTCAGATGAACCTGTTTGGCCGAAAAAAGTGTTACAAAAATATCAGCTTCATGAGCAGCTTGAGGTAACCCGTGGAGCGACTATGCTTTTTTGTGAAAACTTACAGAAACTACTTATGAAATACTATATTAGGGGCTGTTTGAATTGCCTGTTAACAGGAATTATAAAATACCCTTTGATGGATGTTGTGAGTTACATGAAATTAACAAATACCGTGCTTACATTGAAGAGCATGTTAAGTCTTTCCCGTTCCCTTTTCAGCAACCACACCACTAGTGACGGCTGCACCAAACAGCAGCGACGGTTAGTCCAACCTGTTTAGTCCAGTGAGGAGAACGTTTATTTCTTCCATCTGATATAACTAAAAACAAAACCACCTATCAATCGACGTTTATATTTTGCAACCGTAAGCAACATATACATAAACTATAAACATAAAAAGGATGAGTTAAAGTACAATGGATTACCGAAAACTGAAAATGTAAAATGACGTAGAGTTCCAATTAATCATCCGTGGATTTTTTTTCGATCAAATCTAAGACCTTGGTTGTCGAGGGATTCTGAATTGAAAAAAAGCCATTAAGTCTATTACATGCGATGTGCAATCAATTTGGTGTGATTTGTGTTTGTGGTTGTAGTATTAAGGAATTTGCATCTGTTGATAGCTTACATGTAGCTTGGTTCGGGCTGTGACCCATGGTCCATACAATGGTAACTGTCATTTTTTATTGTTGCTTTACCATTCTTTTTTTTGTCCACACTTGTGATGGTCACTTGGCTAGTGAATCGTCGCAGGGTAAGTAACTTACTCTGCTCGTGATTGGTCTGCTTCGGGAATATTTGGGTTTAGATAGTAGTAAGTTGCTGGCGTTGCTGCAACTGGTAATTCTATACCAAAATGTGTTTATGATTGTGAGTATACATGGTGAGACTATATAAAAGGATTTTATATGCTCTTTCGGTGCTGTAGGTAGATACACGATTCTCAATGTTCAGATGATCTTAACTTATTATTCTTAAATAAAGACACCTGACTTGTACTCTATTTCATCTTTTTTTTTGTCAAAATGATTCCTTTTCTAGCTCTAGCTCATTTGTCAATGTATATTTTTGGTGCTCATTATGCTTGAGAATAAGCGTATTTCTGAAAGTAGATAAGTACTTACTGAAACAGCCAGCAAGTACACCTCCTCTACCTCATAGCTCGACACCCCACCCAAGATCTGTAAGAACATATAGAATTCAATGATTCTAAATTTACAGTTAGAAGCAAATGTGAATCAGTACATCGTAAATGGGACTGAGACATTGGGTACCTTCTATTATTAAAATTAAGCACACCTAAACATTCATCTCAAAGAAGTATGTAATCATTTTGTAACCTGTAAGAAGTAAGAAAAAAAATAAGCATTGTGACACATTTAGGAATCTAGGAATTAGGTCAATACAATTGTTCTTGAAGTGTAGTGGAAGTACCTAATTTTAACATGAGACATTCATGAAATCGAATTTCACCATTAGCCACTGTAACATTAATCCTGTAGACAACATAAATGCTAATTTAGCATTAGAAAAAAGATTTCAAATAATATTGTTGAACCTGAAAACGTCTGTTCAAAAGTCTTTCTTTACTTATAGTTAGGGGTATATACTAATGTTAACGAACCAAATGATCTTGTAAATCTTCCAAAGTATACTCAAGTACTGAAAGATTCATATGTTTTATATAAAAATAAGACGATTATACTCATAGAGCTTGTATGACCATACCTAATATGTTGGTTACCTAATATAATAACTGAAGTGTACATTTTCAATGATGAAAGGGCAAACGTGTTCTGGCCTCTCGTGTTCTGGCCACCTAAGTTACCTATACTCAAACACAAATGAAGGAGTTACCTGGTAAACACAAACAACAAAGAATTGCAATCATCGCTCCTTGTGATTTCTTGAATGTGACAAAAGGTTATCTGTTACGGTTTTTGGTTCAGTAGGAGACACAGGACCTGCAATATTCAAAAGTTAACTTTCTAAATTTAAGCACTTTGATGGTTTATAAGGAAATATCAGATTTTAGGAAACATCTAGGCCATTTCTAAGCTGAAAGAAAGCACCTATGTTACTGTAGTAATAGATTAAACATATACAGACGTTTCGGCTCTTCCGGTGTGATGCTTTGCATACCGAGGCGGTTGATCAGGAATTAGAAGCGTTCTCTCGGGAGTGCTTTAGTGAAGATATCAGCCAGCTGATAATCGGTGTTAACAAAGTACAGCTCAACAACCCCGTTTTCAACTTGCTCTTTAATAAAGTTGTATCAAACTGCGATGTGTTTTGTCCTGGAGTGTTGCACAGTGTTGCAAGATAAGGCAATGCCGCTCTCGGAGTCGAAGTACAAAGGAATCTTGTTAAAATAAAATTCGTAGTCAGTTAATTGAGATCGCATCCATAGGATCTGTGCACAGCTAGGGGTGTAATCGAGTCAAGTCGAGGCTTAAGCTTGGCTTGAAAAGAAAATAGTAGGCTTGAGCTTGGCTTGATAGCTCGTCAAGCTTTAACCATATAGGCTTGAGCTTGGCTTTAGTAGGATTTGATTAAAGCTTGAGCTTGGCTTGAAAAGCTTGAATGTGTACAAAATTAATGTATTTAATAGACAAACGCCCAAACTCATCAATAAACATATGCATAAAGTAAAACAAACAAAAACCATATGTGAAAACCAAGGTAGATTCATTAAACATTAATAAAACTAACAATAACATTCTCGTACAAAGTCCAACATTAGAATGAAACATAAGCCAAAGTACTAATTAATGTTCAAAGGTACAAAGTATTTCAACAAAAACGTAATCAGCCAAAGCACTAATTAGTTTTTGATTAGTTTTGGCTAATGTTCTCAAAAGTAAAAACTATGTATGAAGAATACAAAGCATAGAATATAAATCGTTAGATTAATTAGGGTTAAAGTGCATTTTAGAATACATTATTCATTTATTTATGAAATAGGTCCTTATAATTAAGTTAATACTCAAATTACCCCTTAATTACTTATATGAATTTATTATATATTAAAGCTCGAAAAAGCTTGATAAGAGCTAGAGCCGAGCTATCAAAAGCTTGAGCTTGGCTTGTTATAGGTTTCGAGCTAATTTTTGGGCTTGAGCTTGGGATTAATCTTGATAAAAGCTTGGCTTGATCGAGTCAAGATCGAGCTCGAGTTGCTTGATAAAAGCTTGACTTGATTGCAGCCCTAATTCTCACACGTCACACATATATGATATCCTAATAACACTGGGAACAAACATTATGACATACAAAGGGGTCAAATTTACATCCTCCTCTATAAGGTCAATCATGAAAGGAGTCCTCTTTCCCACCTTCACAACATGAGAACATTGTCGAAATGTGGGCATAATAGTCCAATATTGTGCGCTCTATCCGTTTCCTCAACGACCAATATCCCTTGAAACAATTTAAATAAGTCCATAACCATAAACTTGTTTTCCAAGTTCTAACCTGTTTGTCAAGTTCTCAAATTCACGACTTTTAGGCCAAAGTTTAGGTGAAAAATTCTAGCTGAGTGAAAAATTGACCAGGTTTGATATCTCTAACCCAACCCATTTTGGCTCCTAAAATCGTTGTTGGCATAAAGAGGTTATTTGGACAGGGATTGAGTAAAAGGGACTGCTTAGAAGAGGCTTCTTGAGGGCCATTTTCAATGGCCTAAAAGTGCAGATTACTGTTATAAAAATCTGGTGTAGAAGATATTTGGACATGGCCATTTTAAAGAAAAGGAATTCAATATTGATAGCTTTGACACGAAGCAAGGAAAACTTAATTACGCGACCACTTATATTAATACAAATGGAAAACAACTACATCGAATACACGCATAAAACTCTCTTCTAAACATCCTAAATTCACCAATATATCACTAATCAACCAAGACGCGAACCTAAAAGTACAATATGTAGGCAAAAAAATATGATGAAACAGAACTGAAAGTCTAAACAAACCTGCTTCATAGGCAAACATCGCTCTCCTAACAAAGCACATATATGTCTAAGTTTTCCGCATTTTGGGCATTCCTAGTCATTTCTGCTCGTTCTATCTGCAATATATGACACACTAACTAATACATATAGGCAAAAACTAAAACAGAAGGCGCAAAGACAAAAATATTGTAAAACAATTACCTGGATGAAACATGTCACTTTATATCAATAATTCAGATAACCTCCTTCCAATTAAATGCTTACCATTTATATACAACAAAGATCTATTCAGACATGAGAATGGTAAAACTATATAAAACAACTATGGTTTAATCCAATCAAAGACTACAACAAATTTATGAAAAAGTGCTAGTTTTAACAAAATAATAGTATACGGCTCAAATAGCTTAGCTCACACATCCGTTCAGTCCACTTTTCAGCCCGCACATTCGTTCAGCATACCAAAACACCGCTTTCAACAAACCGAAGTACTTTTTTCACGTATTTACATTTTTTCAGTCCATACATTCGTTCAGCATACCAAAACACTTTGATATATCCACTGTCATTCATAACTTTGGACGTGCTTCCATCAACACTTTTAATGTCTGTGTAATCCAAAAAAATAGCTTAAAAACATTTTTAAAATAGGAGCTGAAATTTCTTATGTTAATCTGTGAGCTAAAAAATAAGAAGATGCGGATAAGCACTTCTATTCAAACACTCAAACAGCTTATTTGATGTCTTTAAGCTCATCAATAGGTACCGTCTAAACATCTCTAATAGGGCAAACTGACATTCCAATAAAAAGCCAATCCTATATTTCCTTCCATTTAATTAATAAATCATACACAATTTTTTGTAAGGTAATCCCTAATCGCCTTTTAATTCTAATTCAACCAAAATCCAAATAACCTAAACTCTTATTTAACACAATACTATAGAGCAAACCAAAGCAGCCCTAGTTCCAAATAATAGAACCCATTAACCCAATTCAAAAAACCCTCAACTTTATGCAACATAGCATTCAACATAAACCCACCATCAAGAAAAAATAACTTTCAGACAAAAAAACCCAATTTTTTGAAATGCTATACACTTTAAATCAAATTCTCAGCCTTACACAAATTATCGTGACAGAAAGAACCCAAAAACATACAAAAAGATTAAAAATCTTACACTTAACAAATCCCATCTTCAACCATAAAAACATACCTTTAATTCTCCTACTCTTGATGCAGAATCCCGTTCCAGAATCATGAAACCCAAATGCGGGCTACCGACGGTGGTGAATGATGGCGGTGGGGTGCAACGGAGGTGAAGGTGCGACGGCTGTAGTGCGGGTAAAAGCGTCACCAACAGCCCTCTAACTGCATGAACTGCCATTTTTTTCCTTCCACAAAATTAAACAAAATTAAAACCAAACCACAATATCATTATAAATAAATAAAAAACTACATTATGAAAAGAGCAGGGGGTTACCATTTTCATAATTACCCGATCTTAAAAACCTTCTTAAACCGCAAGATTTTTCTTATTTTTCATCTTTTGTGGGTTAGTCGCTGTATTTAGTTTGGTGGGTTTGAGAAGAAAAAAATGGATGATAGATCTAGAATATGTGAGAAACAAATGGATTGAGATTGATTTTAGTTTTGTGGGAAGAATCAGAGAGAGAATGAATGAGAGGATGGAGGAGAGGGTGAGGGAAAGACACGTATAATGATACGTGTACATGACCTAAATAAATTAGGGTCGGGCCGGGTAGCATTTAAGAGTGTTTAATATTTCCTCGGGATGACAATCCTGAGGTTTAATATAAAGGAATAATATTAACAAAAGGTAGGCGTCAGTTCTTTTGCTACCCGGTACCGACCCGGTAAAGGCTATGCGCAGTTTCTTTTGCACCTGGTACCGACCCAGTACAAATCCGGGTTTTGGGTTTTCTTGGGTGGGTTAAACCCTATCCTACCGAATAATATTAACAAAAGGTGGGTGTCGGTTCTTATGGTACCCGGTACCGACCCGGTAAAAGCTGGGCGAGGTTTTTTTTTGCACCTGGTACAAATCCGGGTTTTGGGGTTTCTTGGGTGGGTTAAACCTTATCCTACCGAATAGTATAATGTCCGACCCATTCACGTATACACATACGTGTTCTTTCCTAAGAAAACATACAAAACACGAATATCACACACACAACACCTTTCGCCCTTATTTTTCTCATCCGGGTTTTCACAAACACAAAACCTACCCCCTACCGTTTTTATCCAACTGCTTTTTTTAGCTCTTTTCCTAAATCAATAACCCTAAATCAATTATCCTGCAATCGATCACTGAGCACATAAACCAAAACAATACGCGAGTTGAAGATGTGTTAATGTCACCGGAAATCATCGACACCAGTGTTATAATTGCATTCATTGGTGAGTTTTTGTTATTGTGTTTAGGATTTTTTGGATATGTGTACAAGATTGAAGATGTATTTTGTTTTTATGAATTTGTTATTTTGAGATTTAGGCTTATATTCATTTGGTATGGTTCATTGGAGGGTTTGGATGCAACATTATTATTTTTAACTCGCTTGCTCATATGTTTGTGAAATAGGTAAAGTTAGGAGTTTGGATGTGTATAATGAACAGGAGAAGGACAAGATTGATGTCACCACAAAGCTGCTTTATATGGCTATTGCCTATTGGTGGGTAGTATGCTTGAAAATTTTTGGTTAGAACTTTTTGAATTTGATACATTGCTATTATTAATATATCTGAAAATGTGGTCTACATAGTGTGGAGCCAAGAGCAAAAATGAAAGCTATTTGGGGATGTTGTGTCTCATCTGCAACGCTGATACATGGGGTTGGTACTGCTTTGTTTGTATTATTTTTGTTAGATTTGGTCTACTTTTTCAAATGTGTTTACTGTTTCATTTGTGGAAATTGGCTTGGTGATTTATATTTAACTTTGAAATGATGTTTTGTTTGTACAATTGAACTTATAGTGTAACTATTTGATTTGCTATGTTGTTGAACTTTTTATATATTAATTAAGGAGGCGATATTTGAATTTTTTTAAACAGGGTTGGCTAGATGTGGCAAGAGTGTTAGATTGCAATGGATGAATTACCTTCGACCGACCGTGAAACGTGGAAAATTTAGTCAGGAAGAAGATCTTATTGACAAGTATAATAACCAAATGGTAAACAAGTATGTGGTCCATTCTTACATATATTCTTACCTTTCAGATCATTTTTGAATTGGGGCATTTGGTTTGGTTTAGTTTGTAACTAGATAAAGTGTTTGGGGATCTATTATAATTTTTTTCTTGCAAATGTTAGTTTGTCGTCGCCCAGTCGATCATACAAATAAGAGGTGCAGGATCGTACATAAAGCAGTTAGAAATATGTAATAGAATTTGACCAGACGTTTAAGAACTAAAATTTGGAACCAATGTCTAGATCATAATTTGCCAAAGGACTTGAATTTATATGCAAATTGTTTTAATTATGCTCATAAAACTCTCTATAATATATGGAAAATGATCAGCCATTGCTGCAAAATTACCAAGAAGAAGTGATAACGAGGTAAAGAACCATTAGCACACCCACCTCAAAAAGCGCGCCCATAAACATGTACTTGATGTCTTAAAAAAGGAAGAACAAACCTCTTTAGTAACATCTAGAAATAATGTCCTTTCGAACGAGTCAATAGCATCTCTTAGACTATCAAACGAGTCACTGGGATCACAAAGAGTTTCTGATGATTCGTCATCACATTCCTCAGGTATAGAGAGATGGCGGTTTCTGATTGATTTGAATCAAGAATATGCGTAGACACTAGAGGAGCCATGAAGTTAAGGGTAATACGATACAGATGAAGTTGGAGTAACTGTTGCAAAAGAGGTAAAGTTTAAGATTATTTTAACTTTTTTTTGTTTTGTATATGAGCAATTCCTCAATGTCCATATGTTATTTGTTTCTTTCGTTCTTTAGAATTTATGTGCGAAATTCACATATGTAGAACAAAAAATACAAGTTAGTGTATAGCAAGTTCTTATCATGATGGACTTATGTTTAATATTATACAATTTGATGATCCTTTCCTTACAAGTAATATATTCTCTTAAGAGTGTTGTTTGTTAAGTTTGTGAACAACGACAACTACTAAATATGTTATACTGTCCTTGACAAGTAAACATAAATGGCGCAGTTTAAAAGGTCGCACTAACAGCTATAGGCCTAATATATTACCACATAAAGTTTAGATATTGATGTTAGGTCCATTGTTCGAAAGTGAAAATAAAATTGAAACTGATATTATGTTTACTTGTGAAATTTGTTACTTTACAATCCTAGGATGATTGAGCACTATATTGAAGCACAGATTAATTCCCTAAAAATAAGCAAATTAGCAAATAAGAAATTCCATTCTCAATTGCTAAATCTGCTTATGTAAATAAGAAAAACAAGCAATCTTAATTACCCTATAACTTTGTTTATTAATACACATTTAAAAATTCAGTTATCGTGATACTTGCTTTTGATGGATTTTTAGCAGCTACAACGGTGTGTCAGGAGTCATGTTATTAACGAATACGGTTCGACCTCCGATTACCAGTGTTCCTGAAACTGAACATGTGGGATCAAATGGGGTTCAGAGGATGTCATTGAGTTTCCAAAATTCCTTGACAGACACGTCTTTCTCAACGAGAAAGGTAAGTAGTTGTAAGTATAATTGCTTCAATTGATTCTACAAATCATTGAAAGCCAACCCTTATATAGTTGTATCACATGATTATATTGGGGTTGGAGTTCATAGTGCCATTAGTCACATCCTTATAGTTAGGAATAGTAGATAACATTATCTGATAAGATCCATATATAATTGCAGACCCAAAAGTTGTTTGGCAACAGATGGATCAGGTAAATAACGTTTGATTTGATTGACAATTTTGCAACAAAAATCTTAATTTTCTATCTGTTTATGAAACAGGACGGATAATGCTGTGAAGAATCGACTTTCTATTTTATTAAAAGAATAGTGGAGCAAGAAGCGTCAAATAAAGAGAACAATGTTCCTGACGTCAACACCGGTTCCCGGTATAGATCGGTTCGCCATACGGTACCAACATGCCAGCCAGAAGAACCGCAACATAAGACTTGAACTCATCCCAAAGATCTTTTCCTCTTTTTTGAATTTCAGCAAAGGTTGCTGAACACGAATCAATAACTATCTACATCACCTTGAAAATAAGGGAAACCAAAAGGTAAGGAACTTCCTATATACCTTTTAAACAATAAAAATAAGACACTTTTACTTCAAAATGAGAAACTGAGTTAGTATATATTTGTAAACTAATAAAGTGCTGGGTTGTTAACAGGTGGTTGGACTTCTCAAGGGCGAATGCTAGAATAACGTCCTGTTGTAGAATTTCACAGGAAGCGATGGACAATCGACTATAAATTTTTGTAATGCACATGTAAACCAAAACACTTGATGTATTAGCAACCATTCAGGCTTCTAAGTTTCATCTCTTTTGTTCTCTGGCACCTTTCTTATTGTCGTATGATGTTGCTCTAGACTGAAAATTTACATTGTACACGAACATCCTGTAGCATAGCACGGGCTTATATCCTCGTATGACACAAGTGTTATATTTGAGAGGAGAGAGTTTAGATTTCGTACACACATACATGTATAGATGTAGACTTTAAAAAGAAAAGAAATGTATGATACGTGCTCCATTTTAAAATAAATGTTTAGAATAAAAATGCTCATAATTTAAAGAAATCTTATTAATCGTATTTTTATTGATCAAATTATTAAAGTAGATATTATATTGTATATTTTGTGTAGTCGGCCCATTAGCCCGAGCCCATAGTCTAGAAGGTTCCTTTGTATCATATATATAGGGCTATTATCAATTGTAATCAGACAATCAATCAAAGCAAATTAATATCCTTTATGGTAATCAGAGCCTAATATCAATCTTCACCTAATCCTCTCCTTCTTTTTCTCTCATAACACACTCCTCACCGGAAAAAGATTCTCTCAAGTTGTGGTCAAACATGATTGATCATGTTATGTTTTTTGTGAGGGAAAATAAATAAGTGGGCCCTTGATTTTCATTAAAAGAAAAAGTTGTATACATTTAACTAATTTGTGATTGGTGAACATGATGTATCATGTTTGACTCAACTTGAGAGGATTCTAATCCCTCCTCACCTCTCCCTCCCATAAAAAAAATGGATCCTTTAATACCTGTCACCTCCTCTGACTCTAAAAATCCCTAAACCATATCGCCCACCTTCCACTTAAAAAGGTTATTGTCATACCCAATATAATTAAAAACCTTGTTTCTTGTACGAAATGCACCAACTGATAATAATGCTCCATTGCGATTTGATCCCTAGGTTTTTACTGTACGAGATTATCATACCCCGCCAAACCCTCCTACGTTGTGACAAGAAATAACACGGGTGATCATACCCTTACATTTGCCGCCTCAAGCCTTTGCCCTACTTACAATCAAATCATGTCCCCTTTGGCAATCAACGTCTTGGTCCACCACAGGATAAATGTAATTCAAAACTTTAAAAAAAAAATGTCACACGTGTCCTTGTGTTCTTATAATAAACAACACACTCATACACTTGTGTCCGTGGCTGCAGTTAGGGAAACAAAACAAAACTTCCTTTTTCAACGATCTTCTCTATTTCACATCTCCCTTGACATTATCTCTCTCAGACCTTGACATCTCATTCCTCTAGCATGATGGATATAAATACGATGTCCTTTTTTAATCACTATCACATTTTTTGTGGTCTAAACCCACTTCATTAGAAAAATCTATGCACTATTAAAACTTCTACACTTTCGTCAAATTGTTAAAAACCCAATTCAACTGTGAAATCAAAGCTTTTTAATGTGATCATGGTGGAGAATTTGACAATAACACTCTCCATGAATTATTTGCCACTAATGGAATTCAATTTTGTTTCTCATGCCTACGTACATCTAACAAAATAGTAAATCTGAATGCATGATTTGTAGGAACAAATAAACAAAGACAAAGAAAAAACGATAAAGAAATAAAAAAAAAAAAATTAATTAATTAAAAAGAAAAAAGAAAACAATAAAAAAATAAAATGAAAAATCAAGTAAAAAACAAAAAGAACAAAATTAAACCTAAAAAATAAAAAATAAAAAAGGTTAAAAAAATAATAATTAAAACAAAAAAATACAAAAAAAAAGAAAAGAACACCCAAAAAGTGCATGCCCCTACACCCACGCACAAACACCCCCACAACGCCCCCTCCTCCTCCATCACCCCACACTCCTCCCACCCCCCACCCCCCTCACTCACCCCCAACCACTCACCCCCATCCCCCCCCGCTCACCCTAACCTCCACCCACCCCCCCTCTCCACACACCCACCCGACTACCGTATCACCCAGACCCTCTATTCCGCCCGTCTTCCTCCGCGTCAAGGTACCCGCCAAACTCCTTGCCTCTATGCCTACATACTCACCTCCCCTCTCACCTCTATAACACTGACACCCTCAAGCCTAATCCACAATTAATTACATCAACACCAACCACTTTGTACAATCACCTTCGCAGTTTTGGATGCCATTTTGTTATCCTTAACCCTACTTTCCACCGCACAAACTTGCCTCCTCGTAACCACACCATCTATCTTCACGTGTACCCTTATAATCAACGCTGAATTCGTTGCCTTGACCTAAACCACTAACAAAATCATCATTTCTCGTCATGCACATATTGATCAACTTCCTTTCCCTTCGCTCCATGACTCCAACTAACCCCCCCCATAACGAATTTAAACATTCGAATGCCAATCTCTAGATGTAAATCTCGACACCCTCTCCATTCACTTCGCCTACTTACTACACCTACTTCTCCTCAACAAACACCACCACAAATAACCCCACAAACAAATCCACAAACAACTCCACAATCAACACCTCCAACTCCTTTATCAACACCATTACCACAAACAACACAGATACCACCAACCACCCCACCACCACCACCACCACCCACCTCGCAACACCCTATGGTCACACGCTCTAAAGTCGGGACTGTGAAAGCTAACCCCAAATACAACTTACATGTTACTACCTCCTCCTCTATCCCCAAGTCTCTTTTCCACGCCCTTCGAGATCCTAACTGGAAACAAGCTATGTGTGACGAATATAAAGCTCTCATTGACAAAAAACACAATCAATAATATATTATCTTTGCTATTTTATATGATTTTCTCGGTATATCTGCCACGCGTACTACCTCTGGCATATTCTTGTCTCAGACAAAATATGCTACCGAGATTCTTGAGCAAGCACAGATGCTTAATTGTAATCCTTGCAGGACCCCAATTGACACCGAGAAGAAGCTTGGACCTGAAGGATCACCGGTCACTGATCCTACTTTATATCGCAGTCTTGCCGGATCACTTCAGTACCTCACTTTTACCCGACCTGATTTGTCATATGCAGTTCAACAGTTATGTCTTTACATGCATGATCCTCGAGAGCCACACCTTAATGCTATGAAACGTGTTCTTGTTTATTTCGAGGAAACAACTTGATCTTGGATTACGCTATTTCGGTCTACTTACATCATAGCTTATTGCAACTCTGATCCTGATTGGGCAGGTTGTCGGTACGCGCCGATCTAATTCTGGATACTGTTTTTCTTTGTGACAACCTCTTGACGGGTCCTCCAAATGTCAGGACTAAGTTTGTCATGTTCTAGTGTTGTGGGCTGAATACCGCGGGGTTACGAATGTTGTTAGCTGAGACATCTGGATTCGCTACCTCCTTCGTGAGCTTTATACCCCACTTTTCACAACTACCTTGGTCTACTGTGATAATGGCAGTGTTGTATACATGTCTACAAACCCAGTACAACATTAGCGCACCAAACATATAGAGATTGACATTCATTATGTTCGTGACAAAGTAGAGCACGTGATGTTCGAGTTCTTTATGTCCTTCTCGATTTCAATACGCAGATATCTTCACAAAAGGTTTCCATTACCGTTATTTGCTGATTTCCAGATCCAGTTTGAGCGTCAGCAAAAAACTCCGCTCCAACCTACCGGGGGCGTATTAGAGTAATATTTACTATTTAATGTAATCGGCCCTTTGACTCAGCCCAATAGTCTAAATATCTGTTGTATCTTATATAAGTTTGATTGTTATCAATAATAATCAAACAATCATTCAAGCAATCAATCAATCTAATAAATATTGGTATAAAAGAATTAATAATAGAAAACCATTTGATGTAGCAATCGAAAAAAATAGATCAATCTATTGACCAATCAGAATCTTTAGTTTATCCTTCATGAATAGATGAAAAATATTTAAGAAATTTTATGGCCAACAACTTTTGATGTTAAATTCAAATTCTGTACAAAACATGCTTAACTTTTTATTATAGAAAATCATAATTTCCAAATAAAACTTCACAGATTTGTTTTTTCATCAAAATCCCTTGCTTTGTGAAAAAATTTGAAAATTTTACGGAACCTTTTTTTCAAGTTCCATGAACTTCCCATGTAAGAAACGCTTTTTATTTGATCTTTACTATATAAAACCCAAATAAATATTAACCAACTTTCAATAAAATATTATCATCTACTCCGCCTAATGTTGTTGGGGCACTCTTAAAACTTTTGTAGTGGACATGGAGTAGTAATTTTTATATATTAAAAAATTTCAATAAAAAATGAGTAATATGACAATAAATTTGATCATTGATGCATGAGCACTAAACTAGTTATCTGGTGTTGGTAAAATGGACGGTTTAAGGAGAGTGAATGACCGGTTAAACCCAGAAAATTAAAATGTTTAAACCTCTCAAGTTAAACCCAGCTAATATGGTCTCTTTGATCACCTTGAAAAAACGTTAACTTAATTAGTTTTGTTAGCATTTCATATATGAGGAAGTCATATAGAGTGAGGTCCAGCAATGAAAGATCGAAGACATAATATCAAAGGTTAATTATGTGTAATCAGACATATATATGGGGTCACAGCTAAACTGCAAACATTACATATATAGATTAGCTATATTACGATAGATAGATGGAAAAGAGAAAACCGACTTACAGCATTTTGATGTTCCAATTGAAGTTCCAACGCTTTCTCAAGTCGCGTGACAATCTCATATGTATTTGGGCGCTGCGATCGTTCTTCATTTAAGCAGTCATAAGCTATTTCCGCGAAAATGTCGAGTGATTGAGAGTCCATTTGTTGCCATAGGTCCCAATCAATTATTTCATTTAGTTTCTTCTCTTTATAATGGGTAATGGCCAGCGGAGCCAAATACTTATTAACTTGATC
Organism: Tanacetum coccineum; assembly: GCA_026074375.1. Lineage (NCBI taxonomy): Eukaryota > Viridiplantae > Streptophyta > Magnoliopsida > Asterales > Asteraceae > Tanacetum > Tanacetum coccineum. Next base: position 26,941 of record BQNB010031015.1, read on the forward strand.
GTCAATTACTGATCTCCTACAGCATAGTACTTCACACAATACTATCCCATAGGAGTAGATATCTGACTTATGGTTCACATTTTTAGTCTCTAAATATGTTGGGTCTGCATACCCATCCGTATACTCAAGTGTATCGGTATGGAAAGAATGGTGCCTTTGAGATTCTTCGATCTTCATGGAACGTTCAAAATCAGATAACTTGGGTTCCCAGTCATCATTCAATTGAACTGTGCCACTAGTGATGTTCCGGTGTATAACACTGAAATCGCGTGGCTCGTCGTGATGAATGTAGCTCAATGCATGCGCAAGACCTACACATATCTTCAATCTTCGGACCCATGTCAACGACATCGGGTCACTTAGATAGCTGTCGAGCCAGCCCATGGTCTCATTCATGTTAACGATGACCTTCTCATCATTTTCATCACAAAACCCAACAAGAGAAACCAGATTCTTATGCTTGAGACTCGCAAGCATGGAAATCTCCATCCAAAACTCTTGTTCTGCTTGCTTTCTTTCTGTCTTTATTCTGCGAGCACTGATATTAATCAACTGACCGGACCACAAGAATTGTCCCTTGTAAACATTTCCGAAATCAGCTGTTTCAATGACATTTTCTTCATCAAAGTTGTTGGTGGCGGATAGTATGTTTTCAAGGGGGATTTTGAGGTGAGCGAGATCGTCTTTAAGCGAAGATATTATCTGTTTTTCAATTAAAAACGTGAATTAATACGTAAGATGACACAATAAGAGAGTTTGCTGAAGTGGTATTTGATGAAATTCCTGAACCTTTTCAAAACACATCATGACCTGCGTTTTTTGTGCTTTAAGATACTAGTAGTTGCTAAGCCGTTATTTTTATATTAATTTGAATAAATTAAAAGCTTGGTACGGAGGCGGATCCAATAACGTGAATTTAAATTACGTTAATAACCCACAAAAATATGTAAACTGTTTTTATCACATACTTCGTGTGTCAAAAATGATTACAAAACTTGGGTATATATATAAAATTCTCGCTATCATTTATTTATTGATCAGTGACTAAACTGATGGATATAAGAACTTGTTAACCATAAATCATAAACTTATTAACCATAAATCATAAAATTCTCGCTCTCATATATTTATTTATTGATCAGTGTTGATAAATCATAAACTTATTAACCTTACTACATGCATGTGAGTGAAAGAGCAAACAGTGTAATCAGATTTATAGGGTCTAGATGGAGTAACGGTGCATATACACAAACAGACTTAGATTAGCTATTATGATAGATAGATGGAAGAGAGAAAACCAACTTACAGCATTTTGATGTTCCAGTTGAAGTTCCAACGCTTTCTCAAGTCTCGTGACAATCTCATCAATATCTGGGCGTTTTGATCGTTCTTCATTTAAGCAGTCATATGTTATTTCCGCAAAAATGTTAAATGATTGAGAGTCCATTTGATTCCATAAATCCCAATCAATTATTTCATGGAGTTTCTTCTCTCTATAATGGGTAATGGCCACCGGAACCAAATACTTATTAATGTCGCTGTCGATTATTGATTCTCTACCACACAGTACTTCTAACAATACTATCCCATAGGAGTAGATATCTGATTTATGGTTCACACTTTTAGTCTCTAAATATGCTGGGTCTCCATACCCATTCGTATACTCAAGTGTATTGGTATGGAAAGAATGGTGCCTTTCAGATGCTTCAATCTTCATGGAACGTTCAAAATTAGATAACTTGGGTTCCCAGTCATCATTCAATTGAATTGTGAAGCTGCGGATGTCCCGGTGTATTACACTAAAATCGCGTGGCTCGTCATGATGAATGTAGCTTAAAGCATGCGCAAGACCTACACATATCTCCAATCTTCGGACCCATGTCAACGACATCGGGTCACTTAGATAGCTGTCGAGCCAGCCCCTGGTCTCATTCATGTTAACGATGACCTTCTCATCATTTTCATCACAAAACCCAACAAGAGAAACCAGATTCTTATGCTTGAGACTCGCAAGCATGGAAATCTCCATCCAAAACTCTTGTTCTGCTTGCTTTCTTTCTGTCTTTATTCTGCGAGCACTGATATTAATCAACTGACCGGACCACAAGAACTGTCCCTTGTAAACATTTCCGAAATCAGCTGTTTCAATGACATTTTCTTCATCAAAGTTGTTGGTGGCGGATAGTATATCTTCAAGGGGGATTTTTAGGTGATCAAGGTCTTCGTGATTGGGTGAAGACATTATGTTTCTGCTTTATAAAAGGGCGTTTGGTTTACAAAAGGATGTGAAGGAAGAAAGATGTTATTTAGTTAAAACAGAGAGTAGTACAACTGATGCTTGTATGTATTATGTATATATAGGCAACCTCTACCGATCTTCCTTTTTTTTAAATCCTATTAGTAGATCCAATTTTTTTTTTCTTTTTTTAATATATATTACAGAAGTTTCTTCTTAGCAATTATGTATCCGTAACAACTATTGATATTAAAATTAAGGCCGAAATGTAGTTTAGTACCCTAAACTTGGCTAAGTGAAATTTCTAGTACCTCGAGCTTTTAAAGGTGCAACATGGTATCCTGAACTTTGCTAAGTGGGATTTCTACTAGCTTATACCCATTTAACAGTTAACCATGTTAGGAAGTTAACGGACGTTATCTTAAATATTACAATATTCATAGTATAACTACTATATAAGGGTAGAAACAAGTTAAGTCGAGACCTATGTTGCCAAATCTTTAGTTCGGACCATTTATAATTATAAGTTTCGAGCCCAGGCTCGTTTCAAGCCTCATGCTTTTAGGTCAAGTTCGGCTTGTACCAGCCAAGCTTATAAAAGCTCGAAATGATCCAAGCTTAAACGATCTCGAGGTCGAGCCCAAGCTTAAGCCTTGTAACTAATTGATCAAATCACATTGTATTTGAGTTCCTCGTTTACTCATACCTACAAAACTTTAACTGCGTTAATCATTTCAAATTCAACTTTATGGTTTGAGTGGTCCCAAAAGCCAAATTTGTGCTTAAATGGAAATAGGCTTTTTACACAGGTGCAAAATCTTTCTGAAGATCCTTTTTTCACTAAAAACCATTTTTAATCTCAAAATTAATAACCATTATTACTGTTGTTATCAATAAAATTGTCTAAGACTACTTTTATGTTAAACTTATTAAGATTTTCGAGGAAATGGGTGTATCTATAAAGATAGATATAATGTTGGTTGTAGGGATGGCAAAAAAACCCGAACCCGACGGGGAAACCCGAAACCCGAAATAATTTGGGTGGGGCGGGGCATGCTTATATATCGGGTTACGGGGCAGGTTTGGGGCTTAAACGGGGATTTTTAATCGGGTTGGGGCGAAAGTGGGGAATAACATCCCGCCCCGCCCCGCCCGATACACATATAAAAATATATGTATATTTATATAATATTTTGTTACTATTTACGTAATAAATAAGTACTTCTTTAATATTGTTAATATTTTTATCTTTGTAATATTGCAAAATTGTTATTATAGAAACTTGTTTAATATCATATTTTTAAGATTCAACTTCTTTATAGTGTAATTTATCATTATACATGTATGATATTATCGTGAAAACTTAATAAACCTTGTTTGTAATTGATTATTAATAAGTTTTTAATTCTTCAAGTTACTGCTAACAGTCTAAAAATAATAATAAATATGAAATGGTGCGGCTTTGGTCGAGAATTGCACACAAAGAGAACACTCCGATAAGATCCTCGATTAGTACGGGGCGTTTTGGGGTAGCATCACACGCCTAACGGCGCCCGATTAAATACCCGACGGGATCGAGGCAAGTGTTTGGGGAGAACATTGAAGCGGGTTTGGGGAGGCGATGTCCGCCAGCCCCGCCCAAACCCGCCCCGTTGCCATCCCTAGTTGGTTGGTTTGGTTTCTCCATTTATAGCTACACCTTATTAAGACTTTCAAGAGGAAATGAGAGAAGACCATCTAGTTGGACGACTAATCAAGACTTACCCACATCTATCAATAGCAACCTAAACAAATCTAACTGAAAACGAGTTCGAGTTTGACCTAGCAAGAAACTTCAATTGTCTTCCCCTGTTCCTAAACGATAGTCACAAAGTAAACCCATAAGTTTATTTTTAATGGCGGAATACAAAACAATTACAACAAAGTAATGAGAGAATTATCCGGGTTATTAAACCGCTCAATCCAATGAAGCTTTCCTTTCTTGTTCCTACTCGATATCTGAGTAAATGAAGACTTATTTTTATGCTTGGCTTTTCCGGTCCTCTCTAAATCAAATGGTTCTATTGTGTGTGAATGTTATAAGTGTTGCGTTAATGTTCAATATGATCAGTTTGTGTTCCGCGTTGTATACATTAGAAATACGTGAGCCTATTGGTGGCACACATGTTAAAACGCGAAGAGTATGTTTTACTTCACGAAATATATATTTAAATAGTCGTTAGTTACCGTTACTTGTAATAACTAACTTAACGAATATTTAAAATACAAAACCAAGGGACTAAACCGGACAAAACCCGAACCCTAGGGTGACCCTATTATGGTCGATCCCTAAGAGGGTTCTAGAAGGGGTGTTTGGTTCGGTTCTAGGAAGGGGGAAAAGGAAACTATAGAGTTTTCTTGTTGTACAAGAACTAGGGTTGGGTGCCTATATAAACCCCCACCCTAGACCTCAATTCTTACAGTTCATAAAACTAAAATCACTTAAAGATTTTTGCTCTCCCCTCTCGTCCCTAAAACGGCTCAACCAAATTCCCCAAATAGGTTTTTCGTTCTTCTCCTTCAAACCAAATTCGAATCAACAACTCCTTTTAGTTTCATTGATTTTACTTGTTCTCCTAGCTCGACGTTACAAGGTTTACACAAGGTGTTTGGTGATTGCTCTCCTAGCTTGACGTTGCATAAAACCCACTCAAAGGTTTTTTGGTTTTGTTATATAACCCTAACCGAATTTTGGTTAAGCCTTATTAGGGTTTTATTGGTTTTGGTTCTTGTTCTCGAGGTACAAGGTGATAAAGGTTCGTGGAGAACTAGATTAGCAATCTAGACATACTTGGTTGACATGTTTGTGTGAGCAACCGTAGAGTTGGTAAGTCAACCACTACTATGTTTCAAGATCAAGATCAGGAGGTAAGTAATCGTTTGCTTATATTATGTGTTAATCTATATGCTAAAACTAGATCCATTCAGCTGCGTACTCGTAGTTAATGGTTTAACTAGTTATTAAATACCAACAGTGGCATCACGAGTCAACTCGTTTTGGTATTATGAGTTACACGCTTAAAATTAAATAAAACGCCTAGTTACACGCCTACATTTAATTTTTTCGCTAGATCCGCTACGTTTACTTTCTTTATTTGTTGTATTCTTGTAAATATGGCAATGATATGCAAATCCTTGCCATAATTAATAAAGATGTAGATCTAGATCTTGAATAATTATAAAAGGTTAATATAGGTTAAAAAGGAAAGTATAATTAACTTGTTAATTTAGAAGATTTGTTTCCTTTTTAATCGTGCTTTTTAATGGAAAGTGTATCACACTATTTAAATAAAAGATCTCGATTTTTAAATATGGTAATAAAATCTTTTTGAATAAGGCGAGTAGATCTTTTAAATATTTAGTTTGATTTTGTTTCCTTATTCCGGCCATAAGACATACTCAATCACTTCTTGTGATGAATGAGGCGATCTAGGCATAAAGATGAAAACCTAGTAAGGGTCTTATGGTTCTCCAATTGGGGAAGACTCGCAAGAGACCTCAGATACATTACATGTTTACTTGTTTTTATATGTCATCTTTTGTTTTAGTCTTTTAATGTGCCTATTTGTTTACTTATTACTTGGTACACGCTTAAACTAATGCAATAAGGACTAAGACTTATAGAGCAAGATGATATTAATATTGTCTATTAATTTACGTGCCTAATATTGTTCAATGTGACCTGTTATTTGTTTCGTGTAAAACTTGTTTTTGGAGAAAAATTAACTAGACATTAAATTTAGTGAAACTTGATTTCTTGAATAACTAAAAACTGAACATTATTAGTCATTGGGAAGTTCGGCTCATCCATTAGAACAAACTACAAAAGAAGTTTAAGGCGGATTGTCTATCCTTCCTAAAGAAATCAGGTTTTAAATAAGATTCGCGCTGACCTGTTTCTCCGCTTCTTTGTGCGTTCCAATGGAGCTACCGAGAACATTTGATGTCATAATGTCGAAACAATTCGGTATTCAGGAATGTCTTTGAGAAACAAAAACTTATTGGACCTAACTTTATCGACTGGCATAGAAAACTTCATATTGTCCTATCAGTTGAAGATAAGGTTACCTACTTGGAGCATCCTATTCCTGCTGCACCTGTCGCTGCTCCTGGACACTAAGTTCCTCCCGAAGCTCTTGCAGCTCACGCTGCATGGGTCAAGGGGTCAAAATAAATTATTGTGCTCATGCTTATGACCATGGATCTAGATATCCAACGAAATCTAGAACACCTTGGTTCATATGACATGCTTCAGGAGTTAAAACTCAGTTTGCTCAACAGGTAGAAGAGGAACTTCTTCAGACCGTGAAAGAATTTCACGCATGAAAGAATTTCACGCGTGAAAGAATTTCACGCGTCTCAGTCATCCTGTGTCACTAAACCTTGCAGTGAGTCTAATCTTAGTCTCTCTGTCCAAGGAATATGACAGCTTCGTGCAGAATTATAATATGCACATTATGGGGAAGACTATGAATGAATTACATGTTCTGCTTAAGCTACATGTTCAAATGCTTCCTAAGAAAGATGATGTACTTGCGCTTCATGTAATCCGAGCAGGGAAGGTCCAGAAGAACAAACGCAAGAAACCGCACAAGGCTACTAAAGGGAATTAAGGGAAACGAAACGCTAAGATGGGCTATGCACCTGTGCCTGCGCCATATTTTGCTCCTAAGCCCAAGAATCCTCCACCACCCAAGAAGGATAATCCTGCGAAGGACACGATCTGCCACCAATGTTGTGAAGTAAGTCATTGGAGAAGGAATTATCCCGTTTATCTCGTCGGGTTGCTGAAAAAGAAGAAGCTATCTCAAGGAGCTAGCACTTCAGGTATTTTCACCATAGAACTCTATTCTTTTTTAGTACATCTTGGGTTTATGATACGGGTTGTGGTACTCATATCTGTATAACTACTCAAGGTTTCATGGAAAGTAAGAAACTGAAGCCAAGAGCTTTAAGTCTGTACGTGGGCGATGGTCATCGTGCAACAGTTGAAGCTATTGGAGAATTTCACTTGTGTCTTCCTAGTGGACTTGTTTTAATTTTACACAATTGTCATTATGCTCCCTCTATAACAAGAGGCATCATTTCAGTTTCACGTTTGTACAAGGATGGTTTTGTTAACCGCTTTGAAGAATGTATTAAATTTTCTGTTTTTTTCTAAAAAAAAGGGGGGGGGGGGGGGGGGGGGGGGGGGAAAAAAATTTTTAATTTGATTTATTTTAATGATATCCCACGGGATGATATTTATGAAATTGTTATGTCTTCTTTAAATACAAATGAAAGTTCTATGTTTGCTGTAAGCAATAAAAGAGGACTTGGACTCTGCTCTCTTGTGGCATTGTCGTCTTGGACACATTAACAAGAAACCCATAGAGAAGTTGCAACATGATGGACTTCTTGATTAAACTGACATTAAGTCTTTTGAAAAGTGTGTTGCTTGTATGTCTGGTAAGATGGCAAGAAAACCTTATTCACATCAAGTAGAAAGGGCCAAAGATCTACTTGGACTAATCCACACCGATGTATGTGGTCCATTTAAGATTATGTCAAGACAAGTAGCAAGCTACTTCATCACTTTTACTAACGAATTTATTCGTTATGGTTATGTTTACTTGCTTAAACATAAACATGAAGTGTTTGAAACTTTCAAAGTGTTTCATTCATGACTTAGTATTTTTATTTAATAAAGTCTTCCGCTTGCGTTTATATGTTCTGATATGACACCATAACGTGACTCCTGGTCTCTTTATCGGAGCGGGATGTTACATTATTGCCTATAGAACTCCTCCTCACACGCCACAGCATAATGGAGTGTCGGAGAGGAGAAATCGAACACTGCTAGACATGGTTCGATCCATGATGAGTCAAACTACTCTTCCAAAGTCCTTTTGGGATTATGCCCTTGAGTCTGCTGCACGCATTCTCAACATGGTTCCAACTAAGAAGGTTGAAAAGACTCCATACGAAGTATGGCATGAGCAAGCCCCTAAGCTGTCTTACTTAAAAGTCTGGGGTTGTGAGGCACTTGTTAAGCGTGATATACTTACCAAACCTGACAAACTAGAGCCCAAAGCTTTTAAGTGTATCTTTGTAGGATACCCAAAGGAAACGATGGGATATTCTTTCTACTACCCACCCGAGAACAAAGTCTTTGTTGCCCGGAATGCTAAGTTCTTTGAGAATGAAGTCATAGATCATGAAGCAAGTGGGAGTCTAGAAGATCTTGAAATTATTCAAGAAGAAGATACACATCCTTCTTTAGAAACTAGCTTAAATCATGACAAGGATGATCAAGAAATTTATGAACCTCAAAGTGATATCAATCCCATTCGTAGGTCCACAAGGACACGCCGTGCCCCAGATCGAATGTGTTTATACATCGATGCTGAGGAACACGAGTTAGGGGATCTCGGTGAACCCGCTAACTATAAAGCCGCATTGTTGGATCCTGAATCTGACAAATGGATTAATGCTATGAATGTGGAGATGCAATCCATGAAAGACAACGAAGTCTGGAAGTTAGTTGAGCTTCCTCCAGACGCAAAAACCGTTGGACATAAGTGGATCTTCAAAAAGAAGGCTGACATGGATGGAGCTGTACACACCTATAAAGCTCGTCTGGTAGCAAAGGGCTTCACTCAAACCCCGGGGATTGATTATGAAGAGACCTTTTCTCATGTTGCTGACATTAGAGCTATTAGGATTCTTATAGCCATAGTTGCGTTTTATGACTATGAGATTTGGCAAATGGATGTCAAACCTGCCTTCCTCAATGGATATCTCAATGAAGAGGTATACATGGAGCAACCTGAAGGTTTTGTCAGCCAGAAATATCCAAACCGAGTATGCAAGCTCAAACGTTCCATTTATAGACTTAAGCAAGCATCTAGGCAATGGAATAAACGATTTGATGATGAAATTAAGAAATTTAGATTCAGTCAAAATCGTGATGAGCCATGTGTATATGTAAAAGCTAGTGGGATTTATGTCACTTTCCTAATCTTATATGTCGATGACATATTGATCATGGGAAACAATATTACAATGTTACAAGATGTAAAATCCTATCTTGGAAGATGTTTTGCTATGAAAGATCTAGGAGAAGCTGCATATATTCTTGGAATCAAGATCTACCGAGATAGATTCACAACATTACTTGGTTTTATGTCAAGCTTCTTACATTGAGAAAATCTTAAAAAGATTTTATATGGATAATTACAAACGTGGAACTATCCCAATGCAAGAAAAGCTGAAATTTAGTAAATCTCAAGGTGCGTCAACACCTGCTGAAATTCAGCGCATGCAAAATATCCCATACGCTTCGGCTATTGGATCAATTATGTATGTTGTGAGATGTACTCGTCCTGATGTTGCGTTTGCTCAGAACATAACAAGTCGATTTCAACAGAATCCAAGTGATGCTGCTCACTGACTGCTATTCATAACAATCTAAAGTATCTTCGCAATCCTAAGGAAAATGTTTCTTGTTACGGAGGTGATAGAAACGAGAGCCTTCAGGGTTTCTTCTTGCTAACACTGATGTGACTATCTGGCGATGCTAATACATTGAAGTCTCAGACTGATAGGTATACGTTTTAAATGGATGGTGCTGTTGTCTTTAAATAGCACAAAGCAAAGTAATTTTTGCAACCTCTTCTACAGATGCTGAATATAGCGCTGCTTTTGACTGCACGAAAGAGGCTTATGATTCGTAATTTCCCGACATTGAAGAACCCAAAATAAGTAATTTGATAATATTGGAAGCCAAATCAATATCTAAATGGATCATGGAGTCACTAGAAGGTGCAAGACATTTTTCCCGCTAAAAGTTCACTATCTCCGAGAAACCATAGAAATGAGGGTGATGTAAGGATAGAAAAAATTGACACCTATGACAACTTAGCAGATCCTTTACAAAGGCATTAGCATAATTTCCCAAACATTCTGAATGTGACTGGAGAAAATGGATATATCAGCTAGAATCTCATGTAAATCTGATTTAATAAGTATTTGAAATTTGGAATTGTAAGACAGTTTTAATTTCTGATGAATAAAAGATACTTGGTGTTTGTTTTTCATTCATATAAAACTGTTATTCTATATTTGCATGTTTAATCCTTGAATGATTTATCATTTTAAATATATCCATTGTCACTTAACAATATGAGAATATTGATATGTAAGGCAAATGTGAGTGTTGGTTATATTATTTAAATTAAGGATTGTATCCCCACTGCCAAACTCATGTGTATTTCACAAGGGATCCAAATTAGATACACCACCTTCGAATATTTAACTTTTGATCATCCGCCAGACATGAGTAAAATTCGAAATGGTTTAAAAGGTCCGTTCCTTAGACTTTTGAAGAAGCAAGCCAAGTTTCGCATGTGTGGGAATACACTTTTTGTTCTAAGTCAAACGCTATCCTGAATAAGGTAGTCATAAAGGCTATTCTTGAAAGTGATGTGAAGCAGCATCCACAACACTTGTAGTCAACAAAGAATTTGTTTCTCCACTTGATATGTGCAGTATGATACCATGGGCCCTCTCCAGAATTAATCAATATAGCATGGAGCCTTGCCCAATAGGATAATACAAGATGATTCTGATTTCATTTGGTAAATCTGAATTAGATTTCTATAACGCAGAAACATAAATGTTAAACTATATGGAATGATTAGATCCATATCCATGGTTTAAACGGTACCTAGAACAAAGGGATGATTATCCAAGCAAGAAATAAACTAAACCATTAATAAGATGAGATAAGTTCCTTGAAACTATTATCTCAAAGAAATTCTAAACAAAAAGGTAATTTATGGTGTGTTAATTATCGTATATCCGCAAGCCTACTACTCCGACTCACAAGTGGGAGCTGTTGAAATTTGGTAGTATCGTTCGGTACCGCAAAGTTATTACTTGAAATACATAGCCTATTTTAGGGGCCACACCTCGTTAAACACATAGTAGTGTGGTTTTACATTACATAATATTAATAGTCGTTATTTAAAACCCGTTATATGTTTAACTCGTAATAACTATATTTAAAATTATAAAACCAAGTGTACTAAAAACTAACAAACCCCGAAAACAACCCGAACCGAAAACCCGAGATGTGCATATGTAACCGAACCTCGCCTAAGGTTACCAAAAGGGGTTTTGGTTCGGTTATGTGGAAAAAGAGAATGAGGAAAATGAAACTTTAGGTTTCTTTGTCCTACAAGAATTGGAGTAGGGTTATGTGCCTATATAAACACATACCCCTCACCTCATTATTCATTCATTCAATTGATAAAATCCCTAAAACCCTAAATAGTTTCGGTGCTTCTCTCATCCCTAAAAAAAACCCTAAAACCCGGAAAAACAAAACCCTCACAAGGATTTTACGGTTTTTTTCCTCCCTTCTCCCTCATTTTTTCTCTCCCCTTGATGTTCCGAATTCCGATCCAAACCCCCACAAGGGATTCTTCTCGGATTTCCTTTACCTTGTTTCTCCATTTTTGGCGATTCAAGAATCTCCGTGTACGTTCGGTTTTTTTGTGTCTCTCCTAGTTGACAAAGACAAAAAAACCCATTCAAGGTTTATTATCGTTTTGGTTCTGCAAAACCCAACCGAATTAAGGAGTGTTTGGTTTTCCAGGTTAAAAAAACCCTAACCCGAATTATGGGGGATTTTCCCGTTTTGGTTTTGTACTCAGCTACACTTGGGTGACGTTGGTAATTGATTCAAAGAACACGTGGTTGTTCCGGGGTTCAGTGAAGGTAGAACTTAGCAAATCAACTCGTACTCCCGGTTTGACGTGTTTGTTGAGACCAAATATAATGGTGGCGCGGTGAGCGAAAGGGGTTTGGGTTGGTTTGTTTTGATGGGGGGGGAGTGGGACGGGGGGGCGAGGGGGGGGGGCGTGGGGGGGGGGTAAATATCAAAAACTAGCTATAGTTAACATGTTTCAACAATCCCAAGCTAAAATAAAAACATACAAGAGAAAACTAAACGACAAGATCAAAGAAAATCAATGAGGTAAAGTTAATTATTAGTTTTTTTCTTAAAACACATTATTTAGTTACAACTTTTTAAAAAAAATAGAATAATTTTAAACTAAAGTTTCATAACAGTACTAACACCTTTTACTTAAACTAACGATTAACCTCCCATACACGTTGAGCTCCACCCCCACCCCCACCACGTCAACCCCTCACCAGAAACCAAAAAACCATTCCCACCCGACTGCGTGCGGGAGAGTACTTAATCCTTATGGATCATCAAATTATATTGGTGATAGATATAGCCAACATAATGAAATAATAAGCCCTAATCCTTAACCCCACTCCTCCCCCCGCTCACCAACCCCCCCCGTATAAGATCCGCGCAAAAATCTTTCATACAAAAAAAAAAAACTCCTAAATACCAAAGACCCCTAATACAACATTAACCACTCAAAAGACGTCAACTGATGTTAATTAATGATTTTATCAAGTGTGAGTATCGTATCATCTCCCCATTCGAATGCCACGGTTGTTAAATGCATATTATAATAAGCATATTAGATTCCAATACATTGTTGGTATCAGATCTACTAACATTGAAATTATAGCGAAAGTAATCATGACATGTATTCATTATTAGAACACGACAATGAAATAATACTATTCTAACGAATATAACAAAAACATCAAAAGACTAGAAATATTATCAAAAAGCTCTTACTTTCCTACACGCTGATAGGGTCCTCAAAAAATATATGTGAGGTCACATACACAAAGAGGGTAGGTACAGAAAAAATAACACACCGTTTAAAAAAAAAAACAAAATTATTACAGTTTTTTTTTGTTTTTTTTTTTTTTTTTTTTTTATCTTAAATTTTTTTTATTTTGCGAGAAATGAAACAATTTTAAACAAACCTTTAATTATATTAATTAAGTTAAAAACAAAAATTAAAGAAATCTTGTACTAATGACCCCCATAAAGTGAAGTAAAAAACTATATAATAACACACCAAGATCGTTCCCCACCGCGTTAAGCTTTTTACTGAATGCCATCATAAACAAAACAAAACACAAACCCACCCCAGCCGAGCCCTATACATACCTATATCCATTAGAAAACCAAACGAAAACACATACGGTATATTCTCTAAACAAACACACACACAAAAACCTAACCACCACACCGTTTTTTCTCCTACAAACGTTTTTTCCAAATCAATAACCCACATCAAACATTATAATTTCTAAAAACATAATAATCGAAAACATAAAATCTTGGGGGAATCTTTGGGGTTTATGGGTTTTCGTTGTGTAGATTGATAAGTTCCTCCCGGGTTCCCTCCCTGCTTCATAATAAGATTTCAATACCTGAATTTATTGAAGGTTTTGTAGACCATTTTTACTGTGGGGTTTTTCCACCACCACAACACCCCCCACACAAATTCAACCCACCCCCCCCCCCACATTTGTTCAGGTTTGGTTCTTCAATGAGATTTTTTGCATCTGGGGTTAGTAATTTTGATTTAATTTTGTGTTGGCCCATTCTTGGTTTCTGTTTTTGTTGATTAAATGCAAAAAAAAAAAAAAAAAAAAAAAAAACTCCATTTGTTTGTGATTCTTGGGGTTTCTATGCGTGATTCAGTATGGTGCTATAAGAGTTGTTGATCTTTTAGGTGTGAATAAAAGTTTGGGGGGGGGGGGGGGATTTAGAATTTACCTATTTTGGTAATTTTTTTTAAAGCACAAGCTAAAAATTGTATGAGGCTTGAGGGGCTGCGAGACCCTTGGTTTTGCTCTTACTGCGTAGGGTGGACGGATGATTGAGTGTGAGAATCTCTCGCCTCAGCAACCTCCACGAACGCGTACACAGGGAAAGCTTATTTCTTATTGAGCATGCTGGTATTTTCAGCAATCGGCATTTGCGGTATTTTAATGGGTGGTAGGTTCTGTGTGTGTTTTGTTAGAGAAGAACATGTATGTGTATACGTGTGTTTTCTAAGGATGGGTATGGATTAGGTAAAACATTAAATGTCACCCGAGTCAAAACAATGAAGGTCACCCGACTTTTAGCATGTCGGGGCGCCTGAATCGAGTTGGCGGGGGTGTTTAATAAATGCATTAAAAGCACCTCGAGGGAATGATCTTCATGGTTAATATATAAGGTATAATGCAGAAAAAACTGCATTTGTGATTCTTGGGGTTTCTATGTGTGATTCAGTTAATGGTTGCTATAAGAGTTGTTCTTTTAGGTGTGATAAATTGAGGGGAAATTTAGTTTACCTATTTTGGTAAAAAAATTTGCACGTTAAAACTGTATGAGGCTGTTGAGACCCTTGATTTTGCTCTTGCTGCGTAGGATGGACGGATGGTTGAGTGTGAGAATCTCTCGCCTCAGCAACCTCCACGAACGCGTATGCAGGATAAGCTTATTTCTTATTGAGCATGGTGGTATTTTCAGCAATCGGCATTCGCGGTATTTTCATCATTTGTAGGCTCAAGTGAGCTTATTTCTTATTGTGAAAATACTTTGCTGAATAAGTCGATTGCTAAAAATGAGTGGTATTTTCAGCTTTTGTGATAATTCAAAAACAATGGCCAGGTTAGCTCAAGTAAATTTAGTTTACCTATTTTGGTAAATTTTTTAGCACGTTAAAATTGTATGACGCTGCTAAGACCCTTGATTTTGCTCTTGCTGCGCAGGGTGGATGGATGGTTGAGTGCGAGAATCTCTCGCCTCAGCAACCTCCACGAACGTGTACGCAGGAAAAGCTTATTTCTTATTTGTAATTGTACGTAATGATGAAAGGGCAACAGGATATTGAATGACGCTATATAACCATTAACTTTAATAAAACAGAACCCCTGATCTATAAATTAGTTGTTTTTATTTAAGTTGACATGTAGGTCAAATTTGATTCTTTGATTTGCTTTAAAAAATTGGATGGGTTTTGTGTTTTGGTTATATAGATTATTAAGGTGTTGTAAATTAATTGGAGTTTTTTCCGTTTTTAGGGAGATGATGTTTTGGTTCCTTGATGTGACTGCCAATTCTTTGGATTCATTGGATTTTATACAATTGTGCAATATTGTGTTTTTGGTCTTTTTCAGACGAGGCGATTATTTTTGCGAGGCTGTGATAAATTTGAATACGTTTAACTAGAGGCGTAAACATCTGTGTCTTGGCGAGGCAGGTTATTGCTTCTGCAGCCAGGAAGATTAGGTGTTAATGTTTGATGGACATTTGCTCTTGGTTAGTAAAAATTATTGGGTCTTAGTTTTATGAGGCTTCCGTGTGTAAACGGTTTGACATCTTGGCAATGTGATTAAAATGGTGGTGATATCAGTTGTGAGAGGCTGTAATGAGTAAGAACGGCTTTGATGGAAGTGAGATTATCCACGTCTTGGCGGGGTAACTCATTACAGTTGCAGCCATCGCGGACGTATCTTGTTTCTTTGATCGTTGGCCTATCTGAGCCTCACTTACAATAACTTTGAAACTTTACAAAGCTTTAATCTGAGGCGTCATTATTTCAAGACGTTGTTGGTTCTTGCATCAGATCCTCCTTATGTTATGGCACCAATTTTGAGTTCGAGTTCTGGGCGTCAGGAAATGAAGAAGCTTTATGCCGGTATGGGTTCTCAAGTAAATGAAATGGTTAGTCGAGTTTCTGAATTACCGTTCTACCCCTACCGTTTATTTTTAATTGCCTATTTCTCAGCTTGGTATGAAAGAAGATAAATGAAGAAGATATATTCTCCCTTACCTTTAGGGGACTTCTAGCTCTTTACTCTTGCTTCAAATGGAAACCAGGTAGCGCAAACATTAAAAATGACTAATATGTCCTTCATTTTTATCCTATTTATCTATTCATAATGCGATTTTCCCTTTTGTTACTTATAATTAAAATAAGTGTACTAATCTCCTACTATAATTTCGCAAATAAATGTACAAAACCTTTATCGAAAAGTGATTTTACTAATTCCTTACTATAATTCGTAAATTGACTTTATGGAATATGGTATATATATTTTTAAATTAGTGGTAGCAGTACACAACTTTTCCTCACTAAATGTTCCAATTAGTTATTTTTAGAGTAAGTTGGTACATGTTTCAAGGAGTTGAATAACCCCTTTATAAATAACAGTTACGTTACATATTGTTGTTTGTTGAACTTACAGTTGTAGCATGAAAAGTAGTGAATTAGGAATACAAAGACAGTGAAATTTGACTTTTCTACTTCAATTAGCTACTGTCGTTGCTGAAATAATGTGTTGAGAAACTCTGTTCTAACGAGTTTTGTTTCTGTTTTTTTGTTGTTGTTGAAAATATAAGTTGCTGATGAACCATCGTCCTCCAACAACAGTAGTCGAAAAAGATCGTTTCAACAGAGATGCAAGAAGACGCGATATTGCCAATCGTACAAGTATTCTCACCACTGAACATCACCAATCTGATTCTACATGTAATGAAGGTGCGTACTTCTCTTTTGTTGCTTACTACTTTTGGTCCCACGCCTTTGCTACAATAACAGTAGTTCCTAAAGATGCCTGTTTATCCGCTGCTTAATAAGAACCCTAGAGGATTTTATATGCATGTTCACTCTCTTACATTTTGTGATGCTTGGGATACACAAAGTTGTAGGCGGATTCGTTTTTGTGGTAAAATTCGCTATAACTTACAGATACAAAGAAGCAAACCAATATTGTCAATTTGGCATTAGTATTTTTTTCATGATGATGCGTTGATGTCAATATTTAGATGAATCATTATCGACCCATTTATTGATGCGTAAGTTAACTTTGGGTTGTCTTTCATCTAAAATGGGTCAAACTGGTAAAATAGAAAACTTAGCTGCAATAAATATAGGTCAAAAGGTTTGAAAGTTGTCCAGTCTCCAAAGTGACTTTAATGCATACAAATCATCTATTTATATTTTTAGAGTATCTTTGATATAGTATATACTTCTGTTATTGTAGTTTACACACTTAAGTTAAAATATTAATCAACAATGTTCTGAACAGGAGATAAAAGTGGAATGGAGCAAGGGTCTGGCTCAAAAAAAGGAAGCAGAAGCAAGACTAGAGGAAATGGAGCTTCAGAAGACCAAACCATTTGCAAGGCAAGGTCAATAAAAATTTTCACTCATATGCCTTTCATTACATGTAGAGAATCCGAATAGTCTTTATAGATTAACATTTTTGTTGAATGTGGATGCAGAGATGATCCTGATGCTTATTTGAAATGGGTGCATTTGGGGCTGAAGTGGGTGGATGATGTGGGTGCCTTTTGGGGCTGAAATGGGAATGAAATGGGAGTGTTTCGGTGCTGAGCTGGGGGTTAGAATGGGTCAGTTTTGAGGATGAAATGGGTGGGCTTGAACGGGTGGGTTTGGGTGTTGAAAATGGTGTGTTTGGATGCTCAAATTGATGCATTTTGGGGCTGAAGTGGGGTATGAGGTGGTTACGTTTTGGGGCTGAAACGGACGGGTTTCATGGCTGAAATGGGGGTTAAAATGGGTCAGATGTGGGGCTGAAATGGTTGTGGGATTGGGAGCTGAAACGGGAGATGATATGGGTGCGTTTGGGTGCTGAACTAGGGGGACTGAAACGGGTGTGTTTGGGGGTTATAAACGGAAAAGAAGACCAGTTTAGCAAATTCAGTGAAGAAAGACCCATGTTTGTATAGATTTTGGATAAGCTTTTTTGCGTAGATATTAATCCCAGAAATAATGAGCAAGAAAACCACTTTGTTTAGGTTGGGAAATAGCTGAGGGAAAAAAAGATACATAAAAACCTCAGGACTTGAAAGTAAAACACCACCATTTTGTTGTGTTGAAATTCCTTTTTCCTTTATGAAAATGCTGACATTCTGATTTTGTTTATCATAATGTCGTTGTTAATTTTTATTTTAACTAAAGTCTTACAAAAAGTGTTTTGTCGCACACGTAAATCGAATAAATGATTCACAGATTATACAAAGGGATCATATGTTTGGCAAGACCTATTGGATGAAGACCTCATTAACCCAATATGTGACAATGAACATGAAGGATCATAAATCTCCTCAAACGCATCTAACAATGGTAGATTTCTTTCATTCTTTGGATTATTTGAATTTTATCGTGTTCAATGTCAAAACATGTTATGCTCATAGGCGTGGACAACAATTTAAGTTGAATATTCTGTTATGCATACAGTTGGCTTTTTGTTATTGCCCACTTTCCTTTATTTTTTATAAATGGTATCCTTAGCAGTTACTCAACTAGCAGGCACTCCTCAGGATGATTTTTTCACATATACTTTTTACCAGTTTGTGTTGCAGAAAAAAGGTTACATGTAAGCTTATACTTTTATAAGACAAAACACGATAAACAAAACACACCGTTAGTAACGACATCCTGATATTGTATTGTCGCTTCTGAAAAAAAAGTATGCTACAGCTTTAGTTACAATATCAACATTTTGATTTCTTTTTTTCTTCTTTTACAGATTCCAACTGAAAGAGACAAACCAAAGTGGAGCTACAAGTGACATTTTGTTTCCAAAGACAGACTAAGATGAAAAAATGAAGCTGTGTGTCGAAACAAAAACATATCCCGCTACCTATCGTTTGTAATCACCATGTTAATATAACTGTAACTTTCAGCTCTCGATGGACTAACCAGCCGCAAACACTGAACTTTTATCTACAACTTTTGTGTTACAACTTTTGTCTTACCAGTATTAGTTTTTCCTGTTGCTTTAACTTCATTACACCGTTGCCCGCTTGATGTATCATTTTCCAGATTCTATTATAGTTTCGTGGAGCGAAACACATTGCTCTGCTCGACCAAAAAAAAGAATAGCCCCGCGCTCCGCAGCGAAGCGCGGGCTAAAAACCTTGTTAAGAATCATTTGGCAACTATACTGATACATATTTAGACTGTAATATAGCCATAAATATAAAGAAAGTTAAAAGGATTGATGTTGAGCAGTACTCTATGGAATTAAAAGCTCTATTCTGATGACTTCATTCTTGATATTGTTTGTGCATTTCGTGAATAGCCTGACATTTAGAAGTATACGCACACACAACACATAAGTGTTTTGTGCATTTGTATAATTTTCGTATATATAGTAAATCTGGAAAACAAGTTCGAATCAGAAGTTAATCCACATGTTTAAAGAGTAATTACCCTTCGGTGGTGGGGAGGCTTGGTGGTGGTGATGATGATTGGTGGTGGTGGTAGCGGCCGGTGGACTTGAATTGTAAAACTTAACGGATGATCGTTAAATATTTAACGAAAATACCTAAATTGGCCCCAAAAAAAGTTGGGTACCTTTTTATGCAAAAAAAAAGTACAGTACCTTGATTGGAAATGACCCTTAAGTTGGGTAAATTTTTGTGTCATTTGCCCTTCTGCAATTCACTTTCATAGTTTGTTATCTGTGAAATTAATGACAACAGATTAACCATTAACCAATTACAATATCACTGTCATTAAAATAGTAATAGCATTATAGCACAACTGCACAAGTGAAAAAGTGCTACATCTAAGGAAGATCTATCAATCCAATCTTACAGCTAGCCCAAACACTATGTTTTTTCGACTAATGCTTTGGTTCTCTAAGCCCTAAGGCCCTAAGGCTTTTAGGTAGCCCAAACGTTGCTAAGTAAATCACAAGTGTATTGTCCACGAGTCCTTTGGCCCTTCTTTGTTTCATCACTTTATCACTTTGTTTCTATGGACAAATTTAAAATGTGCGGAGAAAAAAAATAGGGATGAGTTTGGGTCTGGAACCGGTGGAATTGGAACCGGAACTGATGGATCTGAGAACCGGATTTTGAGAAAAGTAGAAATCGAGAACCAAACCAAATATATTTTTCGGTTCCGGTTTCGGTTCCAGTTCCAATTCCGG
Organism: Tanacetum coccineum; assembly: GCA_026074375.1. Taxonomy (NCBI): domain Eukaryota; kingdom Viridiplantae; phylum Streptophyta; class Magnoliopsida; order Asterales; family Asteraceae; genus Tanacetum; species Tanacetum coccineum. Next base: position 47,102 of record BQNB010031015.1, read on the forward strand.
TTCTTTGGGTCTACCCGGATAGGAATCGGTTTTCTGAAAGAAAAAAATCCATGCATTAATGAATTAAGCCCATAAAAAGCACAAAAAATGTATTTTTTAAATCATTTACAACCATTTACATTAAAAACAATAACATTTAACAACTAAATCATAAGCTCAAATAAACAATCATTCTATAGTTTCACATTTTCAATAATTGCATAACAATCTGAAAAACAAAATAAAATATCTTCAAAATATGTCCTAGAAGATAACTAGAACCGTTTATATTTCCACCGTTTGTTTCTCTTTATCTCTTCCGGTTAGTTTCTCTAATTGTTTTTCCATATCTTTCACAATCTCATCGTCTTTAAGAAGATCTTCAACATCATCACTATTAATTTGCTTCTCGACTTTCTCACCCAATCTTGGGTGCAAATCAAAGCTTCCACAATCGGCGTTGACAAGCGAGTTCTATAAGGGTCTGATGCACGTCGCTTTCGGATGCTTTGATAGTGATGATAGTTGTTTATGTTTCAATGGATCAAAGAATAGGGTTTCGGGTGTCTGGCTTGGTTTTTGTGAAAGTAGGCTCGTAGGGTTTTTTTTATAGTACGTATGATTTGATTATGAGAAATCAAAAAATTTACATGTTTTAGAATTATTAGGTATTGGTTCCGGAACCGAGAACCGGTGGAACCGAACCGAACCAAGAACCAAAAAATCTCAAACTCAAGAACTGGAACCGCAACCTACGGTTCTGGACCAGTTCGGTTCTTCTTGGTTCCGGTCTAGTTCTCGGTTCCGGTCCGGTTCTTTGGTTCTTTTGCTCATCCCTAGAAAAAAATGTGTAAATTGGACTACTTTTTATGTAATGGTATTGTTTGATGTTAGTCAATATTTATTATGTTTATAGGCTTTATGTATTTTGTATAGTCCTAACCTCAGGGCCGGCCCTGGCTATGGGCGGCACAGGCGACAGCCCAGGGCATCAAATAACCATGGGGCATCAAATTCTTGTTTTTGTGAATCGGTTTTATGTGATAAAAATGACGTTGTGATGACTGATGAACTTTAGAAGAAAAAAGAAGAGTAAATGGGGAGAGGAATGCTTTTAAGGCTGGTTGCTATGGTCGGTTAACCGAGTCGGTCGATCGTCGGTCGAACTCGGTCGCCACCATAGCGGACCAGTCGGTCGCCCAAGGTTTTTTCATATATAGATCGTTGGACCGACCATTCTCGAGTAAAGTAATACCAAAACAAACGTCCCATTTTTCATATTAATTAAAAAAAACTTTTTAAATTTTATAATTTAAAAACTTAAAACTATAAATACCCAACTTATTACACCATTTTATACACACATTCAAACCACTTATCTCTATACTTCTCATTTCTATACACACAATGGCTTCCTCTTCAAACCGCCGTGGAAAGGCCAATACGACACGACCATGGACAACAGCGGAAAAAATAACGTTGTGTACAGCTTGGTGCAACGCGATGGAAACGTACGGGTCAGGAGACATCACGAAAAAAGGGTTTTGGTCGGTTGTTTTTGCTAACTTTGATAAAGACATGAGAGGAACTATTCGAGAATACGATGCCATCGTCTCCAAATGGAAAAATTCAATTCGTCCCAAAGTTGCTGCGTTTAATGTCGTTTACGATGGTGTCCAACGGATGGACGAGAACGGGTCTTCTGACCTCGTTTTGTTTCAAAATGCGTTAGCCGAATTTCAAACAGTGTACGGACATCCCTTCACAATGGTGGCGTGTTGGAGAATTTTGAAAAATCATCCTGCTTGGACAGAAATTGAAGTGCCAACATAGCAACAACGTAATAATTAAGTTTAGTTTAAGTTTGTAATGTATTTTATTTTATTATGTAATGTTTTTTAATGTATTTGAATAATTATTATGTAATGTTTTTTATGTAATGTTTTTTAATGTATTTGAATAATTCAGTATTTATATTTTTAAATTTTAAATTACAACGGCTACTTTTCCGTTATAAATACCCTTCACCATCTCCTTATTTTCTCACACACCTTCTTATCCAACTCTCTTACACATTCAAACCACTTCTAATAATTTCTATACACACACTATGGCTAACGAACAAAATGAGGTGCGAGATGCTATCATTAGCCGACTACGAAAGGAACAAGAAAAGGAGTACCAGTTGATTAACAATTTATATGCTCCAGAATCTAGACCGGGCTGAGGAGGAAACGAGGGTGCATTCGCTACCTATCGACGAGCCACTAAAAACCTTCAATGTGCAAACTCTGCGTTTGAGCTCGGAATCGGATAAGCGTATCTCAAACATCTTGGAGGCGGCTAGAAAAAAAGTGATTGCCAGCATAAATAACAGAGACAAACTCATCAAGACTTACCAAGCAATCTAAGATTGTGTTCTCGTATCGTTTCATGCGTTTACGTTTTTATCTATGTATTCTTTTTAATTACGATTTGAATTTTGTTGTTATGTAATCCCTCCGTCTTAATTTATTAGTCCACTTTTGACTTTTCGGAGTCTTTATTTTTAAACTTTGACCTTAATTAATTTTTTTTTTGTTATATAATACTTAATGAAAAATATATGAATGGATTGGGTATTAAATATATTTTAATTGGTATAATTTTCATCAAATATTATATAACACAAACAAAAATATTTATGTTCAAAGTTGGAAAATAAAGACTTTAAAAAGTCAAAATGGGACTAATAAATTAGGACGGAGGGAGTAATGTTTTTTATTATTAATGAAATTTAAATTTGATGTTAAAAAAATTGAAAAAAAAATGAAGGTCGTCTTGTAATGGCAAGAAGTCGCATGTGTGTCGTCAGAAAGAGAAAGCTGATGTGACAGCCAAAAGTACAGGTCGCGACCGACTCTTATAGTGACCAGCCTAATGAAATTAAACTCGTCGAAAATTAAGATACACAGTGGCCGGAAACAAAAATGAGGAAGACACAAAGAATAAGGACTGCTTTTTCTTTTTTGACTGCCTAAGTCACGTGAGTAGCCTAGAAAAACAATAGAGTTGCGTCCAATGTCAACATAGGAATATGGAAAACAAATTTTTAGATTCTTAGTTATATTCGTCACCCAATACTAACCAAGTTTTACGAGTGTTCTAATTTGATATCTTAAATTTTAAATTAATCAGAAAAATCATTAAAGTTTCAAAACTGTTTCATTCTTGTGTAATTTTTCAAAACAAATGTGCTTAAAGTATTCATATATGCATTAACATGTTGTACATTTAATTTTAAAAACTCACCCCCTGAATTTAACTAATTACAACCAACTTTATATATAACACATTAATGCATGACTAAACATAAACAATAACTACAAAATAATAACAAGTTTGAGAATTGTTTAAGTCACTCTAACATAATAATTACATAAGATTGGAACATTTTTGAAACTTGTATGATTTTTATGATTGATATAAAATTTGAGGTAGTAAATTAAAACAAAATTCAAACTTGGTTACTATTAGATGATTTTCACCCTTTATTAATTATTAATATTATTTAACTCTATTTATCATCATTATTTTGAAATTTGAATGAGCTCTAACCCATAAATGAGATTGCATGATTGATATATTTGCGAAATTAATATCTAACAAATGTTAGTATTTTTTTAAATAAACCGGTATGATAACCAATGCCATTTGTTTACTCTTTATCCATAATGTCTAGATATTTAGTCACACAAATATATTATATTACATTGCAGTAAGATAAAAAAAATTGTTATATTCACTAAAAGTTTACAAAACATTATCCACACAATGACATATCAAGTGAGTTGGATCAATTATCTTGTACTAGCCGGGTACCCGCGCAATGCGGCGGCGGGTACCCAGTAACTAAATTTTGTTGCGAGCAAATGTTTTGCATGTACATGATTTTTTTAACAATAAATTTACGAAAAAATGCAAACTTTTAATTAAAATAATTATAAACTATTACAGTGCAAGCTATTTCACATTCAAATAAACATAAGGTTCAAATTTAAAAAATTAGCATAAATAGCATCTTTAAAACATAAATAACATGATACGTGCGTAATACGACGACATGTACCCGGTGACTAATATGTTAAGTTACTTTTAATATGTTAAGTATTTTATATAGTCCAAAGTCTAAAATAAAAAGTACAAAGCCCAAATTATAAAGTCACAAGTTATATAAATTAAACTTACAGTAATATTTATAAATTTAATGTATATTTTGTTAAAGATAGTAAGATAATTTTTGTAACAACAAACAAATTGTTTTTGCCCAAGTATGCTATCGTCAAAAAGTAAAAAATAATTCTTAAACAAACATCTTTTAATTACCCATATAATAATTGAAACAATAGTTGAGATAGACGGGTACCCGGTAACTAAATATTGTGGCGCGCAAACGTTGTTTATTTATATGTTTTTTCTAACAATAAATTTACAAAATAATGACAAATTTTAATTAAAATAACTATAAATCATACCGATGCAACTATTTCACATCCAAATAACATAAGGTTCAAATTAAAGAGAGTATCATACGTAGTATATTTAAAGACATAAATTAAAGATAAACGTCAATACAAAATGAAATGTAATTGACATAAACACAAAAATGTCAACTATTAATATGCATCATTAGCTGAAATATCTTTATCCGCAAAATCTTTAGACATTGAAATAGAAGTGAAGGGATCATTGGTATCATCAAAAGTAGCTTGAGCATCTTCGTGTGGTACAACTATCACACCATCATCGTTGAGCCTGTTAAGAAACCTCTTAAATTCATAAACTTTTTGAATCTATAATAAAAACAAAAGACGTTAACATTGCTTTAATAATAATAATAATTTTACTTTATACCAATGGTTCTATGTACCTTTTTCTTCAATTTTTCATATTTCTAAACATAATCAAGACGTTGTGCATAGAGTAAATAAATAAAATGAGTATATGTTATTATAATGTTATATTATATTCTCGTTCAAATGTAAATTACATTCTTACAATTGCGAGCCATAACTTGTTTAAGTGTTAAGCCATAATGCATCTTTTCCAAAAATCTCAAGTTGAGATTATTGTCTTAACATAAAAGATACACAGATTTAATATAAAGTTTGAGCGATCTTCTTAAAAGGTAACATCTTTTTAAATATGATAGTTTAGGTACTTACTAGTAAGTACAACGACACTAACGAAGTAAAAATAAAAAGATATACCAAATTTACCTTAAAACTTGAAGCAATATTGTACATGATGTCTTCATCTTGAAGTTAAACATCCTTTGGATTATTTTTACTGTAAAAAAATATTTGAGTGAGGAGATATGAAATGATTTGTGTAGATTTATATGAGATGTGCGGTTACTCATTTTTAATAATCATTATTGATAGTAATGATTTCTAGCAGTTACACGTTTTTAATAATTAGTAGAGGCTGTTAGAATGATAGATTAAATGGACTGTTACAATGTTACAATGGTATTAATGTCGTCAATAACAAGCAAGTTTAAGAGCATGAATTTTAACCTTGCTAATAATAAAATAGTCCCAAATAGTAAAGAAGTAGAGATTACAACTTCCTTGATAAGCGAAACCATCAACAAGAACCAAAAACCAAGCTCGGACTACATGAAACCACCTAAACCACCGAAAGATATACACAATTTCGGTAAATTGCGGCGGCAACTGGTTTTTTTTAGTGAACGAGATGTGGTGTATGTTCCCATGGTGTCTTTTGACCACTCACCGTTACCCATTATGAGAACTGAGAACACACGTTACTATGCAAAAAAGATAAAAACAATTGAAGTTGACAAATAATATAAAACTTTAAAGTTCCGGAAGAATATAAAACTTACCCGTCTAGTTATTTTGCAATATCACTTTCATGAATCCCTTGTACGTTCCATTAATAACTGATGTTTCCATTCATGATAGTCTAGGCAGTTGCTCATTGTGGTGTGTTATAGGTTAGAGAAAAAAATGAAGAAAGAAGAAAGAAATACAAATATGTGGTGTGTCTTTATGTGTGTTTGGTGTTTTATATGTGAGGGCAAAAAAAGGTAGCTTGAAATTGACTATTTGTATTAAATAGGTTGTTACAATATGCAAGGCCATTACAAACATTGAATCAAAAACACTTCAAGTTTCAGATGTAACTTATAATTAATTATAATTAATTGTACATGAAGACATTTGAATTTTCACTTGTAACTTTAAAATTTTAAATTGGTTGTTTGTTTAAGGCTTTTAAATACACGTATGTATAAGCTTTCCTAAAGAGGTAATTTTTTTTACTTAAAATTTTAAGTACTTCTAATTTTAAAAATTGGCTAAATGCTTTATAAAGTAGTAGAGATTAGGAATATTGTCTGAGCTTTTGTATTTATATTGTATGACAATAGTAATCTCAATATCGGCTCGTGCATCATCACCTCTAAGCGGATATTTAGTATTTGAACTCATACGTAAATTTAAAAAAAAAACTCGATTTCATATTCCTTGGTACACATTGGCAATAGATAAACACCCTTTGTTACTATAGACTATAGTGTAATGTTTACTTTAAAATTTCAACATTTTAAAATGTTTTAAACTTCAGTAATTTATTTTACACAAAAGTATTCGTTTTACTCGTTATTATACCAACCAAGTTTATCTACTTCACAAAATTACAGCGGATGCGTCTGTTTTATGAACTATACTAGTTTTCACATAGCTTTAAAGGAGAAACCATAGTTGTTAAGATCCCGATTCTGATCTTAGGATCTTACGATTTTACGATACTGAAAAGCAAAAATGATCAAGATCCTACATAGGATCTTTGCATGCTTAAGATCTTATAGGTACCCGATCTTAACCATAGTATCTTAAGATCTACTCCGATCCGATCTTACTTTTCTCAAACCACAAACTAAAAACCTACAAATTTATGGGTTGTGTTTCGTAGAATTTTAAAAACAACATGTTAAATCATAATTTAGGACAACATTTTTATGAAACATTGATATAATTTTGTGTTTATGATATATAATAATTTGTAAATTTGTATAATATTACAAAGAATATTAAGACAATAACATTATAGTAGGATATTACGATCCCGATCCGACTTTACGATCTTGATTTTGCAAAGACGAAAACGATCCTGGGTAGGACCCCAATCTTGAAAACCTTGGGAGAAACAATATATACGTACAAAAATAATTTGAATAGAGTGATGTGTCTTTTGTGTTTTGAGCATC
>BQNB010031016.1:0-52460 GCA_026074375.1 Tanacetum coccineum
AAAAATATAAAAATAATAATAATAAAAAAAATTAAAAAATATTTTTTCTTTTCTTTTTAGTATAAGTAGAAGATTAAAAACAAAAATACAAAAATATTTGCTCTTTAAATTTAAAAAAAGTTACAAGTTGGTAAAAGAACACCAACAAATAATACCGTCAATTGAGGTATTATTCATAATAAGTTCCCAACTCGAATTAAAGATTTAAAAACTTACCATTTGTGTCACTTACGAGATATGCTCACCTTAAAAAGTAAAATTTTTAAGAGCTACCATGAAGTAAGTTTGATTATTTGTTTCAAGTTGTCTTTTTCGTTGTCCGTTAAAATTAGATTGTGAATAAATTTTAGAAAAACCAAAAATATTTTTCTTATTATTTTTCTATTTTCCTTTAAATAGTGCATGCGCACTAGACGTTCTAATTATCCTAATAATTCAAACGTCACAATTCTAAGACGTCGGAGAGCAAGACTCTAAATAGTCAAAAAAATAAAACACCCGAGATTCGATACTAAATGTTGAAATGGCGGAACATACAAGGGAATAGCTACTCCGAGCACCACGGAAGGGTACGGAGAAGCGATTGTTTTACGAAATAACGCGGATCATTTGAGAATAAACGAAATTTGTTACAGACTAGTTAAAGCGAATCATTTTACTGTCGAAGAGAGTGAAAATCCTCATGCTCATATTAATAGTTTCAAAATGATTACCTCGACTTTACGATTTAGGAATGTGCCTAACGATGTGATTAAGCTTATGATGTTTCCATATTCGCTCGAGGGAGCCGCTAAAACTTGGTACGAGAAAGAACCACCAAATTGATCTTGGACTTGGAGGATACTCTTTACCCAAATTTTTTGTGAATCAATTTTCCCTCCTTCGAAAACCACTCACTTAAAGAATGAAATTTCTCGATTTACACAAAAATTTTGATGAGACGTTTATTGAACTGTGGGGAGACGATTTAAGGAGTTGCTTAGAGCTTGTCCCCATCACGGATTTACGGAGTTAACTCAAGTTGATACCTTTTATAACGGTTTAAACGAGAATGAACAAGACTCCTTAAATGCCGCGGCGGGTGGAAATCTTTTGAGTAAGACGACTAGAGAGGCTTTAAACATAATTGAGAATAAATCAAAAGTTCGTTATTCACGAAATAGATCAAATGCTTCTAGGATGAATGCTACTTCTAGTAAAACGGATGAGAGAATTGATAAGCTTGCGGATCAACTTTCGACCTTAGTCGAGATTGTTTATAAGAAAGTTGTCACTCCCACTCCGGTTAAAGCGGTTAAGGAATCTTGCGTTACTTGTGGTGGTGCCCATTCTTGGTAAAATTGTCCGGCTATCGATAACAACCAGGCTAGTGTTTGTGCGACCACGGGTACTTACAATCAAGTTAACCCTTCAACACGTGTTAGTAAATCAAATGGCACCAACCAGGTATTTCTCCGGTGCAAAACAATGGTCAAAATGGTTAATCAGAATCAATTTCAAGGGAATAATTTTAATCGAGGAAATAATTTTCATGTTAATCAAGGTTTTCAAGCTCAAAATAATCATGCTCCAAATTTTCAAAACCAAGGATTTCAAAACCAACCTTTTCAAGTGCCTAATAATCAAGTTCAACAAGAGATTTCAAATGATTTTTCAAATTACAAGAGGAATAATGATCAGATGTTGAGGAACATGCAAAATCAAATCAACTCGTTGAAAGGAGACCTTAAGAATGAAATTCAAAACACGATAAAATCTTAACAAGCCGTCATGATGAATCAACAAACTACCTTTTAAAATAATTTGCAAAACATGATTTGTGGATTGTTTCAAAACCAAGCCTCAACTTCGGGTACTCTTCTGAGTAATACCATTCCAAACCTGAAGGGTGAGATAAAAGCGATCACTACTCGAAGTGGTGTTGCTTACGAGGGACCCTCGATTCCTACTAATCCTTCTCCTAAAAAGGTAGTGGAACGAGAAACCGAGGAGACAACGGATAAAGAGCAAACAAATTTCCAAGGAAGTACCGCTCAAATCCCACCTTCGGTTATCCCCATTTCTATTCCGGAACTCGATGTTCCAAAGACTTTGCCTAAAACCACTCCCATTCTGGAATCCGATATTCCGAAGAGTTTACCTAAGCCAAATATTCCATATCCTTCACGACGTGATAATCAAAAGTCCCGTGACAAAGCTTCGAATCAAATGGAGAAGATCTTCCAAATCTTTCAAGATTTGCGCTTCGACATTAGTTTCGCGGATGCTTTACTTTTGATGCCAAGATTTGCTCCTACGATTAAGAGTTTGCTCATGAATAAGGAAAAGTTGCTTGAGTTAGCTAAGATACCGTTGAACGAGAATTGCTCGGCGATGCTCCTCAAAAAGCTTCCCGAAAAGCTTGGAGATCCCGGCAAGTTTCTTATTCCATGTAATTTCCCGGGAATGGATGTATGTCACGCCTTGGCCGATCTTGGCGCGAGCATAAATCTTATGCCTCTTTCTATTTGGAAAAAGCTTTCTTTACCGGAACTTACACCAACTCGGATGACTTTAGAGTTAGCAGACCGATCAATTACTTATCCTAAAGGACTCGCCAAAGACGTTTTTGTCAAAGTTGGGAAATTTCATTTTCCTACCGACTTTGTTGTTGTCGATTTCAAAGCAGATCCTCGAGTACCTCTCATATTAGGAAGATCCTTTTTAAGAACCAGTCGAGCTTTAATTGATGTGTACGAAGGAGAACTTATTTTAAGGAACGGCAATGAACAAATAACTTTTCATGTCAATGGCACGTCAAAACATCCTCAAAAGCATGTAAACGAGTCAATTAAAATGGTTAATGACACATGCAAGGATAGTTTTAAAAGGTTTACCGACGAACCCACTCTAGTTTGCTTGCCTCCACCGGAAGATGTCAACGATGAAAAAGAAAAACAGGAAGTGAAGAATCTCGCAGAACCGACGGCTAAACGCCAAACTTGTATCACACCTTGTTTGAAGAATTTTAAAGTTATTTGCAAGGAGAGCATGTTTCATTCAAACAAAACACCTCAAGTTTCTTCGGTTTTTGCAATCACATCCACCTTACCGTCTATTGAGCCCAAGGATTCTCTCATAATGGGGGACGAGCATCTTAGTACTTTTAGTGTTGAGGAAATTTTCCCAATCCCAAGAGAATATGAGGATACATCCAGGAGTGTTAGTAAGAACGTTTTACCTTCGTGTGATGATTTCGCTTCCACAAAATTCACGTAATGATTCCCTGACTTTCTTTAAACCTCTTTTTTGAAATTTGATGTCAATTTTCATCTCTAGTGACAATAAACCCTCGTATTGACGAAGTGTTAGAGGACATCAAGTGCCACGATTCTTATAAGTTCCAACCTTATGATCGACTTTCCTAGTCATACCTCCTTTCTTATTCAATAAGATGAGTGGTCTTGCCCAGGAGACAAAAAACAAAATTGAGTTTCTACTTCACCATGATCCGTCTACTCCTATGAAAAGCGTTGCTTCTATTCTCGAGGGATTCATCGATGAATAACCTTTCGAAGAAAATGATGATTTATTTGATTTGGAATGTAAAACGAATGATTGGAAAAGAATTTTGTACGATGCTCCAATTGATGAGGCTGAATGTTTTGATCCAGGAGGCGATAATGATGAGATCGATGCTTTTCTAGCTATCGAAGTTCCTACGTATATTGAGGAAGGTTATTATGACTCGGAAGGAGATGTATTATATCTTGAGAGTTTTCTTAGTGATGATACCACCCATAATCTCTCCCCCGAAGTATTTTTTGATCATGAACCACAACACATTGAGAATGAATCTTTGATAACTTTTTCTCCCAAGAGTGATCCTCTTCACCATGAGTTCACCGGTGAACTTATCACGATTCCTCCAGGAATTGTTAGAGAGCACGAGGATTATATCAATTGAATGTCGTTGCTATGCGGTAATTCATCTTCCCGGTCGCCGGAAAATCTTCATACAATCATCGAGGATAGTGACTCTAATAGGGAAGAGATCGATATATTTTCTGGACCAGATGATTCGATACCACCGGGTATTGAAAGTGATTTTGACTCAAAAGAGGATATTATTGACAACTTGCTTAACGATGATCCCATTCCCGAATTTAGAACGTGTAACCGCAACATGGAACCCGATGTGACCAGTGAATAAACAATAATATGATGTTTTGACCCAGGGGGTGAATTAAGTATGGAAGTTTGGCGATTCCCTTCACATTGTCCATTCAGACTTTCTTCCTATCTTCACTTACCCAAAGTTTCTCTCCTTACTTTCCTCCACCAAAAATGAGGACACCATTTTTGACCCCGGCATCTCCACTTAGAGCCGGTGGCATCTCATCGGGATGGAACTTTCATATGCTTAAATGTTTATCCAAACATTAATGAAAGCCCGATTGAGAATTTTCTCTTACCATTTACTCTCTCCAAGAGACGAATGAATTTTCGGGACGAGGTCAAGCTATGTGACTCGGTCCAAAAACAAAGCGCTTCATGAGGCAACCTCATGCTATATCCACTTCTAGTTTTTCTATCTATTTCTACTTGTGATGTGAGGAGGCATGTACTCTTCTGATCCTTGTTGATGTTTGTACTTGGATTATTTATGCAGGAATTGATCTAATTTCTGAAGACTCTCTGTTCGGTGTTTTTTCCGGTCCACTCCAGCTCGAGCCTTGCATTGTCCATAGTATGGGGAATCCGATATCCTAAAGATTATTATCGTCTAACATTATCTTTAGCACACCTGAATAAACGCTTAAGATTTTTGTATACTTTTCTTAAGGCTTGAGTTATGCATTCGACCTTTTTGAGTCTAGTATGGGGTTTTTAAGTCTTAGGCTAGGAAACATTAAGGACAATGTTTAATTTTAGTATGGGGTAGTATATCTTCGATATAATCTTACCTACTTTTGCCCGTTGTTCTCACGTACCCCGTTTTCCCACCAAAATTTTCAAAAATATGAAAATTTTAAAAAATTTCAAAAATAAAATAAGTGTTTTTGTCACAATTTTGATTTTCCTGCTGGGTAGAGTAAGAGTAAATTTTGACTCGATCGAGCGTGTTGAGCTCTAGCTTGTTCCTTAACTTTCAGGCTAAGCGTTTGCAAAAATTCGCGAAGAACGAAAAATGATAGAGTTAAATATGAGTGGGATGCTAAACAAGGATTAGTTGGAAATCTTAAGAGCTCATGTATGTAATTTGTGGCTTTTTCTCACATAAGCTCCTAATCAGATTAATATACGTGCTGTTTTTGAAGATTAAACTTAAATCCACAATTTTTATGTAATATATTGCAAAAATTTTAGTCTTAGTTCAAATTTATACTTGAATTTTTCAAAAAAAAATCTTATAAAAAAATAATAAATAAATACAAATATAATAATAATAATAATAAAAGCTGTGGGCTGATAAAAGTTTACTACCTCTTGCCGGCTCACAACCGATGTGGTAGTCTTCTAAAGAAAGCCCATAGTAAGAATAAAAATCCAAGACTGATAAAAGTTTGCTGCATCTTGCCGGCTCACAATCGATGTTGCAGCCTTCTAAAAGGTCGAGGGTTACAATTGCATAAATATTTAATATTAAGTTTGAATTAATAAATTAATTTCTTTTCTATTAAACTCAAATATGCTTTTGAACTTTGACTATTCTATTTTAAAAGCTATGCATATACAGGAAACTTAAGAGTTTTTGAAATCTAAGGTTCGTGAGTCCCGATACTAGTCTCAGTGGTGGTGCAAAGCCTGTTCACTTTGCCGCAAGGTTGGGATATGCCGAGATAAAGTCGCTACATGGATTATCTCCGCCTTAACTCATTATTCTCTTGGGTGGGAAACGTGAACATAGTATTTTTGGTAAAATGTTAGATCCATGGTTGAAATTCAAAAAGCACACACTTAAGATAAAATAAATGTCGAGGAGTAAAAAGTTCCAAGTTGCAAATATTAAGTAGCGTTAGGCATTTTTTTGACTGATATTTAGGTTGTTGATTTCGTTTTAACTTGGTTTGGGATGAAGTGAAAAGTCGGGGAACGTGAATTTAAACCTTTTGGCATTCTCTGATCGAATACATCTTGTTCTATGATCCCCTAACAGTTATGGAAATAACAAAAGTTCGAAATAATTCTAAGTTATAAAAAAGGAGAAAATGGGGTGGATTTTATAACTGTGTACTTCTTAACATCTCCCCATAAATTACTAACTACATCTTAAAGGATTATTTGGGAGTTTTGAGGTATTTGGTTTTAGAGCATATAATATTGCGTGAGGACACGCAATCGTTTAGTTTGAAGAATTTTGATATGTGTGAAAACACATATTCGTTTTATATAAAAAAGGACCCATAAAAGACAAAGTTGTGCTTAAAATGCTTGTATATATGGCTTTTTTGTCTTTTGTATTTGTTGTAAGGTACTGGATTTAGCAAAAAATCACAAGAAAACGGTCAAAACCGGACAAACACGGACACGAGACGGAAAAGAGTGTGCAATAACCGGGAGTATGCTATCAAGGTCTACCATAGTCAATCCTTGGCAACATTGATCAATCACAAGAAGACAAAACCTTGCAAAATACCCTAATTACCCTTAATGTTAAAACGATTTCATATTAAAAACCCTTAAAACCCTAACACCGTTAGTCCTCTTATTATAAGAAACTAACGGTCGTTAAGTTTCTTTATAACAAATCCATTTACCCAAAACCATAACCCTTGGCCCAATCCTTTTCGTATAAGCCCAAAGTCAAACACATTTTTACCCGGGTCAAAGAAAAATTAAAACACACCCTTATATGAGTTAAAACGCGGGAAAGTTAGTTTTCACTGTTCATCGTCATCTTCAATTTACCTTGAGTTAAAATCAAAGGGCAAATCAAAATTGATTACGTGGAAGGAAGATTCGAGTACCAAGCAGTGATGTGGCACAAAGAAACATCATATAAGAGCTCTCATTGGTCTAATCCCACAATTAGTGACACACGGCTTATAGAAGAAACACACTAATGATTGGACTTTTGCTCTAAAATTAGTGCAAAACAAACACAAAGGGGTCTGACACACGGAATGCCACGCTGGTAATCCGTGTGCTTCAAAAAAGTGATCCAACGACTCAAAGAGAGCATCCAATGATTGAATTTAATAAAGGGCCAAGATTAAATGGATGAGGAGCGAGGTAGAAGACCTAGAAGATTCATTGGGCAGCTATAAATACAAGGGCTCCTCACTCACATGAGGAGCTAGTTTTTTTTTCATATTTTTTTAGCTTATAAAATTTAGCTTTTGTATTTTCTTTTAAAAATGGTTTAGCTTAATGTTTGCTTAATGTAATTTCCTTTTCAGTGTTGTAATCATCTTTTCAATAATAAAATTCGAGTGTACTTACTTAGCTTTTACTATTCTCAAGCTCATTTTCAATCAAACTTTGTTTCATAAGCTGTTAATGTATCACGAGCTTCTTATAAGCTCCTCATAAGCTAATCTAAGTCTCTAAGCTTGGATTTGAGCTCAATTAATTTTTAACTACTAAACCATATAAAAACAGTCTAATAACCTTTGCTAAATATATTAACTACTAGTGGATTGATGAGCTAGCAATGGATGAGCTCATAGGACTTCACTAGCTTATCCTTGTGATAAACTAGAGCTTGTTGACAGCTCTTTGAGCACTACTGCCTTTGTTTAGCTAAGGCTTTTGTAAGTCTTCTTTAAATATCAAGTTTCTTAGCTTAAAAATTGCATTTGCTTATTTTCTGCTTATTACTTGCTTATTTGTGCTTAATTCTGTCTTATTATGCTTATTGAACATGTTTGATCATCTGTTTGAATGTTCTTAGTTGTTAATTAGCTTATAATTTAGTTGATTAATATCTGGTAATTAAGTATCGTTCATAGAATTTCATTTTAAAAAAAA
Source organism: Tanacetum coccineum (assembly GCA_026074375.1). Taxonomy (NCBI): domain Eukaryota; kingdom Viridiplantae; phylum Streptophyta; class Magnoliopsida; order Asterales; family Asteraceae; genus Tanacetum; species Tanacetum coccineum. The sequence goes on from BQNB010031016.1 coordinate 7,954, forward strand.
GCTAAAATGGATTTGATAAGGTTTAAGGGAGTGTTTGGCACAGCAGCACTAACCAAAAGTTAGTGTTGCTTGTGTACTTTTTAGTGCCTAATCTGAATTTGATTTTCATTCTTGGGTTTAATTAGTTAGGATTCTAGGTTGTTTTAAGTCTAAGATCAAGTTTTCATAGGTATTCTAGTTTAAGTTTTGATTCTTAGGTCTTATAGTCAGTTTTCATAGGATTTCTAGCTTAGTTGATTTCTAGTTGTTAATTTTGCTTTCATTGTTCTTAGTTTTGTGTTCTAAGAGTGTCTGAGTCAGTTTTCTAAGTCTGCATTCAATAGTTTTAAGGTATGGGTCAATTTGGCTAAAACTGCATAAGTAGGTAATTTAGGAAAAAGTAGCTTTTTCAAGTTCAAATTTTCATAGAGTAAAAGTAGTTCTTAGATCTCGATTTTCAGCATACAATTAGGTCTTAGGTCATAGTTAATCTGTTTTCACTTAGTTTTCAAAAATTAGCTTATTTGATAATCTGTTTTTTTATTTTTAAGATCACATTTCATTTTTCCATTTTATAACCAAAACTGTTATATGCAAGTAATTTCACTGTTTTCAAAGAGCTTTTTCAATAAGCATTTGTTTTCCAAAATCCTTTTCAAAAGCATTTTTAAGTACTCTTAAGGATAAACTCTAAGTAAGTATAAGTTGTTCTGCTTATAATTCTTATTAGTTAGCTTAAATTTCAGCTTAAAGTTGCCTCAAAGGGCTGTTTGGTAGTAGATTTAGTATTAAGTGCTTATTGTGATTTTTCTGCTTATGGCTTATATTTTAGTGCTTATTTCTGTCATTTTCAGCTTATTAGGGTAAGGTTAGGTAGGAAATTAGCTTATAGTTCTTTGTCATTAGCTTATTTAGTTTTGTAGCTTATAAAAGTTTCAAAAAAAACCAAAATATAGTTAATAGTGTCTGTCATGTATTTCAGCTGTATTACAGCTTATCTAGGCTTTTAAAAGATAATTTCTTTTAGTAAAAGTGCTTATTTTTAGATTGTCTACAACTTTGCTTTTATAAGTTTTCAAAAAAAAAATCAAAAAGGTTGAGGCAGGATTAGAACCTGTGTCCTCAACCTTCACACACACACGTCTCACACTACACACATAGTAACCAGTTTGCTACATTAGCTCATCCATTAGTTCTTTTTTATACACGTTTTCTTCCTTTTTGCTTATAAGTTGTTTTAAGCTTATTACACAGCTTATTCGATAAGCTGTGTAATCAAGCTTATTTTTTCTAGGTTCTATTTAGTTTAAGCTATTTTCTGTAAATTTTTTAGAATTTTTATAATTAGTTTAGTATTTTTAAACATTTATTTTTATTAAAAACTTTAAAAAATCATAAAAAATAGAAAAATAATCAAAAAAATATAATTCTTTTTTAGAAAATTTTATTTTATCATAAAGTTTCTAGGAAAATTAGTTTTGTTTCCGTAGGGTTAAAATTACAAATTTTTGATTTTTAAAGAACAGGATTCGTTCCCGTTCACGTTTTTCGTGTTTTTAAGCTCATTTCAATTCCGTTTTTGTTCTAGTTTTCTTTAAACTTACTTTTTAGTCAATTAGAGTCTATTAAAAGAGAAAAATTCAGTTTAGGTTTAATTTTGGAAATTCAGGGTTTTTAATTGCCGTTTAGGGTTCCCGTTTTGCGATTTTAGTTAAAATTTAATTTCCCGTTATTTGTTTTCATGCTTAATTGTTATCATTTACTTATTTTAGTTGTTTTTTAATTCGTAAAAGTAGATAATCAAATCAATCTTTGTTACCAATTCAAATCATTGTCCGAACAACAAACGTGGTCTCAATTTCATTAATCGTTGGCGAATAACGACCAGGGAATCATACTTCCTGGTTTATATACGTATTATAATATATATATTTGTGAAGATTTTCCTTTCTACCTTTGTCCTCAAGGGTAGTTTGGTAAATTTCTATCCTATTATATTTTATTATTACGTGTATAAGATTGTTGCAATCAAATTTTTGGCACCGCTGCCGGGGATTTGTGATTAAGATTCTTTCGTTTGAAGTTTGTCGATCGTGATTTGGAGAACCTTTCGTTTTCGAAAGTTACGCTTTTAAGAAGAAAAAAAATTTAAAAACAATATAAAAAGTAAAAAATATTTTTCTTTTATTTTTAGTATAAGTAGAAGATTAAAACAAAAAGACAAAAAAAATATTTGCTCTTTCAATTTTTCTCGTTAATTTTTAATATTTAAAAAGTTACAAAGTTGGTAAAAGAACACCAACAAATAATACCTTCAATTGAGGTATTATCCATAATAAGTTCCCAACTCGAATAAAAGATTCAAAAACTTGTCTTTTGTGTCACTTGCGATATACGGCTCACCTTTGAAAATTAAATACTTTTAAAGAGCTATCGTGAAGCTTGTTGATTATTAGGTTTAAGTTATTCGATCTCGTTTTGTCCTTTAATAAAATATATTGTTTAAAAAACCTAAAAACCCAAAAATAATCTTCTTTTTCTTCTTATCCATTTAATTCTTTTCTTAACCCTCTAAATTGTTTAATTCTTATGGCATCACTCGATCATCGTTTGAACCCCCTCTTCTCGATTAAAGAATGCTCGTCTTGTGGAGCTTTGTACACTGCAGACTTTTGTTGTTCAAAAGGGGGTCTTGAAGACAAGATTCTTGTTCCTAAACCCCCTCAGAATTGTGCAACTTGTGGAGATCCGGTTGAGGGTCTATATTGTCGACCTTGTGCTTTTGTGCGAAAGTGTTTGAATGAAGGTTGGTATATAATTCATGATAAAAATGAAATTCTAAACACTTCCGAGTCATCCAATCACAACACTAACGTTGTTAGTGCACCTCGAGAGCCATTCGTTGTCAATCAAGACCCCGGTGAAAATTCCTCGCAAAGTCCTCCACAAATTAACCACAATTGTTGTTACGAGTGTGGTGATTCGTTAGACGATATCTTTTGTCAACGATGTACTTGTAAGTCTTGTGGGAAAGGTGCTCATTATGGTTACAATTATCCATCGCAAATTTCGATTATCTCTAATCCGGAACCATGCTACAATCAAAACCTTAATGAGATCCTACAAAATTTGCAAAGTTTGCAACAACAATTTTTTTGGGTACGTGCCAACAATGTGGTTGTAATAAATATGATGGAGTTTGTTTTTATTGTATTGTTGGAAATGGAACACAAATCAAATTTTCAACTCCGTACTCTTCTAACGATTCTCCAAATTTTGCAAATCACCCTCCACAAACCCAGTACGAGACAAATATTTGTGAGTTATGTGGAAACGATGCTCATTTTGGTTACGATTGTACACCACAAGTTCCGTTTAATTATAATCCCGACCCTTGTTGCAATCAAAACTTTAATAATAATTTTCTACTAACTTCACCAAGTTTTCCACAACAATACCTTTGTTGTGAAAACTGCGGGGGTCCTCATGCGACTTTTTAGTGTCAACCAATGAACCAGAATTTCTATAATTCTAATCTTTTCAGTTTTGACCAATTTCAACCCCCGCAGTTTCCCGTCAATTATCCTCCTCAAGCAACGAATAAAGAAATTTTGCAAGCTCAAGAAGATTTAATTGAAGCTATAGAAACCTTTTTAAAGGAGTATGATCATATACCTCCTGAAGAAAAGTGCATGGCTTTATTACTAGCTGAGAAGAGATTTCTTAAAATTAAGCGACTTATGAAAGAAGAGCAGAATCAACCTGAAGTTATGCAAGAATTGCTTCTTAAACTCATGAATGATTTGCAAGTTCTTAAAGGAATTCAACAAGAGAAAGAGAAGCCGGCAGCTCAAAGTTTTACTCCATATGGAAATTTTTCTATGATCGAAATCAAGGCCAAGGTTTACAAAACCAAATGACAAATTTAACGGAAATGCTTTCTAAATTCGTAAATTCCAATACCGCTTCGTCTTCGAGTTCAAGTTCTCTTCCAAGTAACACCGTTACTAACCTAAAGGAAGACTTGAAGGGTATTACTACCCGAAGCGGGGTTGTTTATCAAGGACCTACGATTCCTACTTCTTCTCCTAAAGGTAGAACGTAGAACCGAGGTGACAAAGGACACGGTTTTTCCTACTAATAACGGAATTACCGAAGACGTCCAACCTTCGGTTGTCCCAGTTGAAAACCAAAATCCAGTTTCCGAGCCAGTAGTTGCTCCTGTTAGTGCACCGATGCCTAACCCGAAACCGTCGATTCCTTATCCTTCAAGACGAAATGATGAAAAGAGCCGTGAAAATGCTAACGAACAAATTGAAAAATTCTACGAAATCTTTAAAGATATGAGTTTTCAAAATTAGCTTCATGGATGCTTTGACTCTAATGCCTAAATTTGCTTCAACTCTTAAAGCCTTAATCGGAAATAAAGAAAAACTTAGTGAGATGGCTAGAACCCCTTTGAACGAACATTGCTCGGCGGTCATACTTAACAAGTTACCCGAAAAACTTGGTGACCCCGACAGATTCCTTATTCCATGTAAATTTCCCGGAATGGATGAGTGCTTAGCCTTGGCCGATCTTGGCGCTAGCATAAATCTCATGCCATTTTCCTTGTGGAAAAAGCTTAACCTTCCAAACCTGACTCCGACGTGCATGACACTAGAACTGACGGACCGTTCAATCTCTCCGATCGGTATTGCTAAAGATGTCAACATTTAAAAAGTATGGTGTATTCCAGTGATTCCAGCAGGCTTCGTGGTCCGTAGATATTAACCAGACCTCGAGTACCTCTAATTCTCGGGAGGTGTTTTCTTAAGATCGGTCGTGCTTTGATAGACGTGTACGAAGGTGAATTAACCCTTCGAGTGGACAATGAGGCCATTACTTACAATCTTGATCAAACTTCGAGATACTCGGTTAATTATAATGATATGACGGCGAACCGAATCGACGTTGTTGAATTAGCTTGTGAGGAGTATTCTCAGGAAGTTCTAGGATTTTCCGACGTGATCGCAAGTGGCAATCCCACTCCCGGATATGACCCGATAGTTTCAAATTCTTCTCCGACTCTCACTCCTTTCGGGGATAGTGATTTTCTACTTCTCGAAGAAGCTGATGCTTTTCTTGCTCTAGCCGACGATCCAACTTCACCGAAAGTTGATGAATCCTATTATGACCCAGAGGGGGACATTCTTATTCTCGAAGCACTCCTTAATAGTGATCCTTCACCTCCTCCGAACCAAGGAAATTATTTGCCGGAAATTAGAAAGGAACTTAAAATTTGTGAAGCTAAAACTGCCAAATCTTCAATTGATGAACCTCCCGAGGTCGAACTTAAGGACTTACCGCCTCATCTCGAATATGCATTTTTGGAAGACAACAACAAGTTGCCAGTCATAATTGCCAAAGATTTGAGTGTCGATGAAAAGACCGCTCTCATAAAGGTTCTAAAGTCCCGAAAGCGAGCCATCGCTTGGAAACTCTCCGACATAAAGGGTATTAACCCAGAATTTTGTTCTCATAAAATTCTTATGGAAGAGGATTATGAACCAGCGGTCCAACATCAGAAAAGGGTTAATCCAAAGATCCACGAGTCTTAAGAGAAAGTAGTTAGAAAAACTTCTTGACGCAGGATTAATTTACCCAATCTCGGATAGTCCTTGGGTAAGCCCAGTACACTGTGTACTAAAGAAAGGAGGGATGATTGTAGTGACCAATGATGAAAATGAGTTAGTACCAACTAGACTTGTAACAGGATGGAGAGTTTGTATTGATTATCGTAAGTTGCACGAAGTCACCCGGAAAGACCACTTCCCTTTGCCGTTTATGGATCAAATGCTTGAGAGACTCGCAGGAAATGAGTACTTTTGTTTCCTCGATGGTTTCTCGGGTTGCTTTCAAATACCAATCGATCCGAAAGATCTAGAGAAGACCACATTCACCAGCCATACGAACGTTTGCTACCTGCCCACATGCCTTTCGACTTATGCAATGCACCAGGCACGTTTCATAAGTGTATGATTGCTATCTTCCATGATATGATTGAAAAGACAATGGAAGTTTTCATGCACGAATTTTCAGTTTTTGGAAATTCTTTTTCTACGTGCCTTTCCAATTTAGAAAAGATGCTTAAACGGTGTGAAGACACTAATTTAGCTCTAAATTGGGAAAAAAGCCATTTTATGATGAAAGAAGGCATCGTTCTTGGACATAAAATTTCAAAGAGAGGAATAGAAGTCGACAAAGCCAAAATATACGTCATTGCTAAATTACCTCACCCAACTACCGTCAAGGGTATTAGGAGTTTTCTCGGACATGCAGGTTTTTACCGTAGATTCATCAAGGACTTTTCAAAAATTTCTCGACCCATGACCCATCTCATTGAGAAAAACACTCCTTTCATTTTCTTCGAGGAATGCATTAGCTTTTCAGACCTTAAAGAAGAAATTAACCAAAGCTCCAATTCTGATTGCTCCCGACTTGGACCAGCCCTTTGAGCTTATGTGCGATGCAACAACTATGCCATAGGTGCGGTTCTGGGGCAACAAATTGAGAAACACTTTAGGCCTATACATTATGCAAGCAAAACAATGATCGAGGTGGAATCGAACTACACCACAATGGAAAAGGAAATGTTAGCTGTGGTGTATGCTTTCAAAAAATTCCGGTCATACCTCATCATGAATAAAAGCATGGGTGTATACGGATCATTCCGCCCTTAAGTACTATAATTTGCCTAAAAAAATGCCAAAGGCAAGATTACTACGATGGGTTCTCCTCCTTCAAGAATTCGACTTTAAAGTAATTGATACGAAGGGAGCCGAGAATTACGCGGCCGATCATCTTTCCCGTTTAAAAAACCCGTATGAAAATGTTCTCGATCCAAAGGAAATAAATGAAACTTTTCCTCTCGAGACACTTAATATGGTGACTTCTCGTGGTGACACAAGTACCCCGTAGTTTGCCGATTTTGCAAATTACCATGCAGAGAATTTCATTGTCAAAGGAATGTCAACTCAGCAGAAAAACAAATTTTTCAAAGATCTCAAACACTATTTTTAGGACGACCCTTTTCTATTCAAAACCTGTGCGGATCAGGTGATCCGGCGATGTGTTTCAGGCCAAGAAGTTATCGACATCCTCACAACTTGCCATAGTGGACCCACCGGGGGACATTACGGTGCCAACTACACCACCAAAAAGGTTTTTGACTCAGGATTTTATTGGCCCACAATCTACAAAGATGCCCATGAGTTAGTCAAAAACTGTGACTCATGCCAGCATCAGGGAAAAATTTCACAACGTGATGAGATGCCACAAAATTCCATCCAAGTGTGTGAAATCTTTGATGTCTGGGGCATAGACTTTATGGGACCATTTCCATCATCTAGAGGAAATAATTACATACTTGTAGCCGTTGATTACCTATTCAAATGGGTTGAATCCAAGGCGCTCCCCACTAATGATGCTAGAGTTATAGTTAAGTTTTTGAAATCTCTTTTTGCCCAATTCGGTACACCGAGAGCTATTATAAGCGATCGTGGGACCCATTTCTGTAATGACAAATTTGCTAAAGTAATGTCTAAGTATGGGGTCACTCATCGTCTTGCTACCGCTTACCACCCCCAAACGAGTGGTCAAGTCGAGGTGTCGAATCGCGCGTTAACGTATTTTAGAAAGGAGGGTTGGAGAAAACCGTGTCTCGTGGTCTGATAGGCTTGATGACGCTCTATGGGCATTCCGTACCGCTTATAAGACACCAATTGGGTGCACCCCTTACAAGCTCGTGTATGGAAAGTCGTGTCATCTACCTATCGAATTAGAGCATAGAGCGTATTAGGCATTAAAACATGCTAATTTCGATCTTAAAACCACATGCGATCACCAGAAGCTGCAACTTAATTGTAGGATCGTTTAATTCATAATACGGGTGATGATTCTTGTGATTGGGCTAGTTTCTAGAGAGAGAAACACATGAGAGAGATTTCTAGTGGAGAAGAAAATGAGATTAAAAAGAAAAAGTGAAAATGACTACCTTGCCTCTTCTAAAGTTGGAAGAGGCTTATATAGTTTTTTACAAAATACCAGGTATTAGAACCCGACTTAAAACCAAAAGACATATGATTAACTATTAAACTACAAACTATTATAAACAATAAATATACGGGGTGACCGAGTCTTTTACTCATATCTAACAATCTCCCCCTAAGGAGGTTCACCCTTGAAAACACAGACTTAAGCTCTACAGCTGCAGTCTTTTGATTCTTCATGTAACATCTAGTACTTTGTGTAGTGATCTTTAGATAACCATTGAGCTTGTTCACTTTAGACTTGTTTTGATTTTGATCATGAGCATTCTTGAGATCAACAATCCAAACATAATCTCTTTATCATCAGTAGATCTATGCCATCATGAGCTATGTGAAGAAGAATAGATATCCAGAGATTTGCAAAGCTTTAACACCTTTATGAGATCTTTCATAACTTCATAACAAGTGTAGGTCGTGTCTGAGCATTCGTTTATTCACTTGACATACTAACTGGTATCCTCCATAACTAACTCCACTAAAAATGATCCTGTAAAGAAACATTTTTGTGTATCAATAAAGAAGAAAATTGATTTTGAAAAATCAGTCTAAGTGTTAATTATGAAAATATTTTGGTAACACTTCGATAGATTTGATTGTTGTCAAATGATCAATAACCGTGCAATTTCTTAAGCCTGAACAAGTTTGATTTCGTTAGAATCGCACCATCGTTTTCTTTCCATTGACACAAGTTTGATTCTTGTAGAATCGTCACAAGTCAACTACCTAAGCTTGGTTTGATGTAGGCTCTATGCATATATCCATCCTTCATATTTGAAAACCTTCGTATCACTCGAAGTTTCTGGCAATAACACCAGGATAATACGAAGGACTCTTAAGATAACCTGTTTCCACAGTGTGGAAAAACACAAGAGAATTAGAAAATGTGTCTACGAGATTAATTGATGATCTCTTGGCTCTAGACTCGAAAGTGCGCTTTGATTTTAGTGATCGGAGGCTAGAGCTGACTGCCACCCTTTCAATACCGACTACAGCGAGTGAGAGAGACAGTAATTGCATGGTTTAGTCTCTGTGACAAATGAGACAAGTTTCCTTTCAAGAGAAAACGTCAAATGGCTGGGACGGTATTAGCATTTGCATCCACAGGGTCCGATGATGTCGTCATCAATGGTTCAGCAATCAACATGTGATCTGACAGCATATTGTATGACCCAGGTTTTGCCTTAAGAGTATAGAGGTGCACTTTCTTACACCCTTTATCCATACAATTTATTTTTCATTCATCAAACCCCTTCAGTGCTTACCGCTCGCCATGACTAGCACCTTGTTGGGTATATTCCAGTGCTAGCTCCATCTCAGTTGGCACTATTCCCTTGTTCTCATATTTACTCCTTTTAATCATACCTAAGGACTTCTGTACAAACTATTGGATGTCCCCTTGTAGATCTCTCCGGTTCTTGCAGGATTATGGAAATAGTGACCTTAACCTTCCATCTTTACTAACTTTCGATAAAAGTAAATACCTGGTCAGCTCTTTGGTACAGTTTCAACCTTGCCATAAAACCTTGTTGAAAAAAAAACTCAATCAGGTACTTATGATATAACTATCAAAGTGTTTAGTACCCGATTGTTTTTGCATTTCAGAAAAGCTCCCCCTCAACATGTGCATCGGTATTCAAAACTGTTTAGCACATGGGGGTGGAGAATACACCTGAGAACCATTAGAAGTATAGATCATAATTTTAGTTACAAGCTGTGTGATGGAACATATTAATGCTCCCCACAATCGTTGAGGCATGTGTTAGTTCCAGATAGATAATTTTTGAAAGATTGTTTTTTTAAACTCAAAAACCTAGTTTTTTTAAGTTTAAGAAAAACCTCATGAAAGATACATACTCGACACTATACAATCAAATTCCATACAACTTAGAATGTACAAGAATGTATATTGCATAACTGATGATATGTCTTAATCATTCACTTCCTCTTTGATTAATGGTAGCCAATATTCTCTGAGTCTTCACTAATGATGCATTCGAGATTTCCCTGATCTTAACTTTCTCCCAAATATCTCGATAACCTGTAGTTTTGTAGTGATGTGGTGTGGTGAAAGCTGTTTTGATCTTGTATCAGTTTGTCATCTGTTACGCTAGAATGGAACATCAGCTGATGCAGTAAGAGCTTGAAGATTTGGTTTTCCTTAGCTTCCTTTGTCTCTCAAGACCCAGTATTTACACTTTCCAATCGGCACCTCAGACATTAAATGAATAAACAACACTCTCCCCCTCAATCGATTGACTCCATTTTTCTACTATTAAAAGACAGTATCATGATTGAGTGTCCAATTAGTCCTGGATTGATTTTCAACAACAACTTTATACCACCAATGGATAACACAAATAATTTTGGAAGAATCAATTGTAGAAAAATTATTTGGTTATCAAACAAGAAGACTTCTCTTCCGAATTAAGAAAAATGCACTGAAACGTACATTAATCCCAAATTGCATGGATATAAACGTACATTACCCGTTGTTAGGAATAGCTGTCTTTAAGACGACAATATTTCCTTCGAATGAGAACCGGGTTGCAATCTGAAGTAAATGTTCAACACCCTATTGTAATTCCAAATTACTTAAAATATTTACCAGTCCTATTTTTATGTACTTATTACAAATGATACAAGATGACACTTTCATTTACTCATCTATCTCCTTCTTGAAGGCGTTTGAGGGTTTTAGGGGTTAAAGTCTTCATCCCAAGTCGTGGGAGTAGAATTTCTAAACACTCTCTTGGTAAAGCTTTTGTGAGGATATCTGCCAGTTGATAGTTTGTTTCCACGAAGTAGAGTTCAACCACTTCATTTTCCACTTGCTCTCGAATGAAATGGTGTCGTATGTCGACGTGCTTAGATTGTGAGTGCTGGACATTGTTGCAGCTTAGAGCAATGGCACTTTTGTTATCACAGTGCAGAGGAAGCTAGTTGAACTAGAAAGCCGTAGTCTTTAGCTAGATCTTCATCCAAAGGATTTGAGCCCAACATCCAGACATTGCAATGTATTTCGCCTCTGTTGTTGAGATGGCCGTGCTTCTTTGCTTCTTTGATGACCAGCTAACCAATCTATCTCCAAGAAACTGAGCACTTCCCGATGTACTTCTTCTCGAATCCTGCCTCCCGCAGATCTCATCTGCATGAAGCTGTTAGAGACATAGCCTTGTCTTCGGATACCAAAGACGCTAGCTAATGGTTCCCTTTAGGGTACTGAAAGATACGTTTGATTGCTTCAAGTGCTTTTAGTAGGCTTAGCCTGATATCTAGCACACATGCAAACAGGCGAAACAAGGTCGGGTCTACTGGCTGTTAGTTACATTAGGGTGCCAAACCATTCCTCTAAATCGAGTTTGGCTCAACAGATCCCCAATGAGATCTCGTCTAGTTCAATCGATCCACCATTGTGAAACGACAGGGTCAGAGAGACCATTCCCATATTTTTCTTTAAGTTTCCGAGAGCATAATTTACATGGTTAATAAAATGCTCTGGGACTTGAGAAACTTGAAGTCCTAAGAAAAACGACATTTGTCCCCCATCATGACATCTGAAATTTGGAGCTTATTTCTTTGGAAAATATGTGACACGCATTATGATCTGTTGAGGCAAAAATGATGTCATCTACGTATATTTAAACAAGTAGAATATGTTTGCCTAATTTGCGTATAAATAACGTTGGATCCACGGCACCCTTGAAGAAATTGTTGGCCAAAAGGAACTTTTATAGTGTGTCATACCACGCCCTTGGTGCCTTCTTTAGCCCATAAAGAGCCTTTTTCAGACGATAAACGTGAGTAGGATTATCCTGTCTTCAATCCTTCTGGCTGACTGAGACAAAGACTTCTTCTTTGAAGAACACCATTCTAAAAGCAGTTTTGACATCCAACTGGTAGATATCAAATTTACTTGGTTTCAGCATTGGAACTGAATATTCGATGGCCTCTATCCGTGCAACTAGATCAAACGATTCTCAAATCAATACCGGGGGGGGGGGGGGTTCTCCTCCTGACGATATCCCTTTGCAACTACCGAGCTTTGTTTTACAGTACATCACCATATTTCATCAGCTAACTTTGTAGATCCACTTAAGAGTGATAACCAATAACATAGATTTGGGCAACGGTACTAAATTTCCCATACTTCAAGTTGATCAAATTCGTGAATTTCATCTTGGCATGGCTTGAACCAGCAGTTTCTATCACGGCCATTTTGAAGTCTTGGTTCGACTATTGGACAGTTCAGTATGGAAACATCACCACAAAGCATTGTGGTTCACTTTGGACATCAGTATGGACACAACAACCACAAAGCAATCGGATGCCTTAACTAATTTATGGTAGAAACAGGACGAGAGGGATTGAACGATGTATACAAAGAGTGATCTTTGGTCCATCTTCTAAGATGATCTGTGGTTTGAGTAACATGGTAGGGTTTAGCTAAAACTAACATCCCCAGAATTGAGCTGTGCAGAACTAGGTTCTCCTACAACAGGGTTAACTAAGGGATGAAGGTCAGCTTGAGTAATTGAGGTATCTTTGATAGTTGGTCCAACTGCAACACCTTGAGGAAAGACTGGAGGATGCACTTGTGAGAATGACAGTAAATGACTTGTAGAAGGTGCATCTTGAGTAATCGTTGTAGAAACAGATGTATTTGTAGAAACAATTGGAGCGTAACTATAATACAGTAGCCATAGGGACTGGTTTACTATTTGTAGATTGATCAAAGTATTCATCGAACATCGGTTGGAATAAAATCTCCAGATCTTTATCTATTGGTGGAATGTATGTAGTTGCAAGGATAGGCAATGGGGCGAGCCCTGAATTAAGTTGTCCAGGGGTCATCATGATAGGCTCGGGTCCTGAACTGATGCGTACAGGAGCCATTGTCTGATGCATCTCATCGAATGTGACATGAATTGTTTCCATTATTCGACGGGTTCTTTTGTTGTAGATTCCGATGAACTTTTCCATAAAGTTCTTGAGCTTTGAACGATTCCCCGTCATATGTTTTGAACAGCCTGAGTCATATACCAAAGGAATATCTGTACCACCTGCATTTGAAAACCGTCAAATTTGGGGGTTTGGAATTATCCGGATCCCCATTTTGTGTTGGGTCAGTTGTGTTAGCTAATATAGTAGTAACACTTCACACGAAGCCTAGTTAAAGGCACAAGTTCTCTAAGCAAATTTCTTTCCTGTGGGTCTCCATTGATAACCACAATTAAGTTTTCCTAAGAAATTTCTTTCCTGTGGGTATCCATTGATACCCAACATTAGTAAATAGTTTATCAGTTGCTTTCTAAACCCGCTTGGTCTTGTTCAAACTGTTATCAGACAGTTTACCTTTTGGTTTCCAAATCTGCATCCCTTTATTCCAGACAATTTTAACAGTGGGGGTAGAATTCACAGAGCTCAAAATATTAACAACACACATTTCATGATTTGCGGAAATTCAAAACATTATGTTACAACGTTTTTGCACACAGATTCAGAATCGAATTAATTTACAACACGCTTAGAGCTAATGCTAGAATAACTCGATTCACTTTTGTCCAAATCAGACTTATTTGATCTAGGATGGTCTTCTACTTTCTTGTTATTCACACTCTTAGCTGGAAGGATCCTATTGTTCTTTGTATTGCTTCTAGGCTTTGATCCGCTTGCTTCAGTGGAAGTGTTTACTCCTGTAGAATGAATCACAGGGACATTAGTCTGTTGAACTTTCTGGTGCACTTCGTGTTTCTGTGTGTTACTAGATGAAGTTCCTGGTTTATCATTAAAAGTTACTTGCTTTTTCATAGTTACATATAGGAAGAGGTATATGGGAGCCATATATCTCTTTGATTGAAACTTTTGGGCAAGGCCAATCACATATTCTAGCAATTCTGAGATACCTTAGTGTATTACAAGCATATTAAGTGCATTAACTATGGTTTAACTACTCTAGCTTCCTCCTACAATTTCCCACTTTTCCCCCCCCCCACCCCTAACTGTTTCTACACTCTCCTTAAGATGGTTGATATAGGTTTAACATCAATGGCATACATGCCAGGCGCAAGAACTTTTGTTTTGACAGAACTTCTAGTGGCAACTTTCAAATTGCCTTCTAATTGAGCCTTTAGATCCTCATTTGTGTTAACAAGGAAGATGTCTGTTCATTAGTGTCATACACGCGTGACTTTAATAGACTCAAACAATTCCTTTAATGTTGCCTTTCACCTTTTCTATTTTCTGCTCTAAAACTTCATTTTGTTCAGAAGATCATTGCATCGTTAGCAATATAAGGTTCCCAACTTCTATCATTTCATATTAGAGACTAGAACGTTCAGTCTCTAATCACGATTGCTTTTTCTTGAATCTGATGTTCGATATCATGATCTTAAAGAATGAGTTAAAATCAGGTATGCTTCCTGTGATGTTTGTGATTTGTATTATCAAAACTTTCTTGAAGATGTTTTGAAACTTTAATTGCAAAATTTAGTATTCCCCTTTCAAGTTTTGAATATGTTTTGACTCCATTATGAACTTCAGACATCTCAGCTCAAGATCTAGCAAAGTGTTTTCCACATTATACAACAGTTGATTCGACAAACAATTAGCAATCAGATTCTCATTTTCAATGAGAAAGTTTTTCTTTACAATTTCAGCACATTGCTTGTCTACAGTATTCTGATCCACCTCACCTGACATTTGATCAAAGATTTCTTCCATTACTTTAACTTCTTTAAAGAGGGCCGTTTGAACTCTTGCAAAGTGTTCTTTAAGAGTTTTGAAAAATTGAATAAAGGATCATTAGTTGGTTGAAGGAACCTTTCCATCATTGTTCTGTTCTCATTAGCATGTACCTCATGTTGCTTCAAATAGGCATAAAGCTGATCAAAATTAGACTCCTTCAAACCTCTGTTAAGTTTAACTTCAGTTATGAATCTACTCTACTCAGGTTGTTCACAAACTTAGAGTTAAGCTGCATCCTGGGCATGGTCATCTTGATGTTTCTCATGTCATTAATGAGCTTCATAAACCTAACATAGTATACGTCAATGGTTTCTCCTTTGATTTGATGGAAGTGTTCAAATTCATTGTATAACTGAGACTCCCTGTCATCCTTTATTAACTCAGAACCTTCCAGAATCATCTTTATATTGTCCTAAATGTCTTTGGCGTCAGTATAGTGGTTGATGAGTGTGTAGATGTCTTTTGGTATACCTTCAAGTAAGATATTAGTAGCACGAATGTCAGCTTTATACCTTTCCTTTTCATCAGCAGAAAGGTCTGTAAAGACTCTATCACATTTTGGACCTAGTTGAAGTGCACCCTCAGTTTCTTCAGCAGGAGTTTGTATGAACGTTCCCATTTGAAATGGACCTTCAGTAATCGATTTCATAATGTTCTCTCCATTATCCTTTCCCAGACAATACAGACGTATACGTTGTTGCCAAGATTCAAAATCTGTTCTATCAAGCATTGGTGGGCGTGTATCAGAACCGGCATACTGGATATCTTCCGACATGTTAGACATCTTGTTTTATTATGATATGATATGTTTTGATCGATCAATGATTAGTGAGTGTACGTTAAAAGTGGTGAAGTTAACGTATTTGTTTTGCGTTTTAGAGTTGTTAAGTCCCAAGTTTGAAATATTCCAAATGTCAAAGACAGTAGCTCAACTCGCCGCCAGAGGTTATCAACTCGCCGCGAAGTATTAGAGCAACTCGCCTCGAAGAATAAGAACAAACCGCCGTTGTTTAAAAATAGGCAACTCGCCGTCAAAGGTAAATAGCAAACCTCCGTCAACAGTTTTAAGCAACTCGCCGCCTACTTTTCAAACCGCCAGCGTTTTGTTAAGAGAATTGCTATTAAATTATTCAAACCGCCGCAACCTGTTCAAACCGCTGCCTATTAATAAAGCAACTCGCCGCGTAAGATTTGAGCAACTCGCCTCCAATTTAAGCAACTCGCCACTATAGCAAACCGCTGTGTGTGTCAGACAGTTGGCCACCTACTATTTAAAATATTCCTTTTAACCAAACCGCCACGAAGAATATCTGCCAACTCTCCACGAAGAACAACGAACTTTATCACTTAAAAACACCTATAAAACACCTTTTTGAACGATTCTCTTGATTATTTTTGCACAACTCAGTACTACAAGGCTATAGCAACTAGTAACACCCAAATTTTAACATAACAAACATTAAAATCCGGAGAAAATCAAAAACGAGCTACTAACCTTCAAAAGTACACTTATTGATCTAAAACAATCAAGAAATCGCACATACACACGATCTAATCATCCCATGAGCTCTGATACCAATTATGGTATATCATAAATCATAACATGGTGACGATTCTTGGACTTGGCTAGTTTCTAGAGAGAGAAACACATGAGAGGATATTTTCTAGTGAGAGAAATATGTGTAAAATAAGAAAATGAATAAATGACTAGCTACCTCTTCTAAAGTTGGAAGAGGTATATATATATATAGTTCTTACAATAAACTGGAGATTAGTACCCGATTAATTACCGAAAGTCATACGTTAAACTATTAACTACGAGCTATAATAAACAGTAAAATACACGGGGTGACCGAGTCTTTTTCTAATACCTAACATTTCATGAATTAAAAGTTAGTGGAAGTTAGTCAAATTAATCAAACAAGATTCGTTGTCAAAACTGAGTTTTCGGGGCAGATTCTGAGTTGTGTTTGTGAGGTCAAAAACCATATCAAAACGTCTTTTTAATTAATGGGCTTTCTACTATAGCTAGTTCATGATGTTTATGATTTTCTACAAATTTCCTAAGTGTTTAAATGGGTCTGCTCAAGCTAAACTTTTTGAAGGTCGAATCAGGTCAAATTCTGGACACTTTGTGATGTTGAATTTTTATAAAATGGTTACACTCACTATTATTTTTATCCAAAAATCATAGAAGCTCACAACTCATTAGGGAGCTATGGGATGTAAGGAGAAGAACCAATTAGGTGTTTAAGTATTTTATTTAGAGTCATCTTGTGACTATAAAAACTGAGTAAAAAGCAGAAAGTTGAGAAGTAAAGTTTGTGAGATAATTTGAGGTTAGCAATTATGAGGAGTATATAGAAGAGTTAAATCAAGATAGGATATAGAGTATCCATCGTTGTGATTGTTACATCGACTTGGGTGTGTGACCAAATCAATGGTAACATAGGTGTGTATTGTTTTGTTTAGATTCTTTGCAAGATTACGTGAAGGAATTGGAATTTGCTTTGCATCAGGTGAGTTTTACAGTCCCACTTTTTACCTATATTTTGGGATGGAAATGATACAAAACTATTTTTTTTGAATTATGAACCGTGATATGTGTTTTTAAGTGTCGAACTATATGATTGCTATGTGCTATTGCTATGTGATATTAAGTGTGATAAGGCATGCGTGTGAGGATGACATGACCTTTTGTGAGACCCAAATGGACTTAGCTAGTCAAGTGGGTTAGTCTTGCGCAGAGATATTGTGGGACGGAGGGGTACGATCCATCAATATATATATATATATATATATATATATATATATATATATATATATATATATATATATGAATTTATTTTGTAATAGAATAGCCAAGCATATATGTTCGTAAATGTTGTTTTGTTGATCGCGGTGTCATAAGTGAGTCAAAAACCTGTAACTCTCACCAACATTTATGTTGACATTTTTAGCATTATTTTTAGGTGAGCAAAACGTGTGGAGAGTTAGGAAGAGGAGTTAGCTGGACCATAGGCTTGCATGCAGAGTCTATGATTTATCTATTTTTTGTGTTTTCAATTGAATTTGTCATGTTTTGTTCTTCATGCATTATATGTTGGATTTTTGTTTTGGGCGTTGTCATAACACGCTTTGGATCTTGAAGTTTATTGAATGTCATTTTTAGTTTTCTCTATTTTGATGCCTTGTGTTGTGATGATGCCTATTGATCATGCCTTGCGATTTTGCCTTAGCGGGGTGTGACAATAAATGCCTACGCATTGATTGGAGGTACATGAGTTATAGCTTGCCATGTTTTTACTTTATCACACACAACATGTATAGTAATGTCACTAAACTTCATGTGTTAAAGTTATAGGATTTGTGTGCATAAAAATAACGAATTTCATGTCTATACTCATAGAAATGCCGATTACGGCACACTAAATAGAACAAGCAAGTTGGAATAAGAAAACGAGATCTGAAATAAAATGAAAATGACAAGGATCTAAGAATATGAAATATTCACATAGAGGGGTATTATGGTAATTATTCAAGGTGTATATTTGTCTAAGAAAATATATTAAGTAAATAAAAGGCAAAATCATATATCCTAAGAGATATATGGTTGGACCCATATAAGTAAATGACTAAATAGTCAAACTTAAGTACATAAAGATAATCACAAGAGTTCTAGTTATATTAGGGATGTCTTAGGAAGATCCAAAATAGAATCTCACAACTCTTCTTAACCCTAAAAGCGACTTTATCCTCTTTTCATTAATCGTTAGACGAAACCCTCAAAGGGTTTGTCCACAAACAAACTTCCAATCGATTACTTGCGTTCTAACTGTGTATTTGACATAACCCTAGTTCTACTTGTGCAATACTGGTGGTACATGACACAACCAATAAAGGTGATTATCATCATTAAACCATAGATGATCGAATGAATCATCCCAAGAAGACAAAAATGTAATTCCACGTAGTTATAAGAAAAATTAGAGCGTACGCTAGCAAGAACGAGTAAGTAATTCTATAAACACCCTTTACACATGATCATTAGTTAAGTTACATCCTAATATGGATATTTTGATATTAAGGTTTTAGCCACATGCTTTTTACCTATTTATTTTATGTTGTTCATGTTTTTATAGACCATGTGGACGACCAACAATACCCCATAGATGTTGCACGGGAATAGTGGAAATGTATTACACATATGTTATTATAGCAAATGAGTAGAGTATGAAGATCACAAAGTATGTTGCATGACCAATAAATCTTAACGACTTTAGTATCCATGTATTATGCCTTACATGATCAAGAGAGGCATAAAACATGATACCTTGACGTAGAATGACGAGTGATAGTCCAACCCCCTAATCAAAATCATATGTAGAGTCAAACAAATGGTAGATTAGGCTTTCATGGATCAAGCATACTTATTTACTTAGATCCTGGTTTAGTAAATTTGATGTACTAAAGAGCACCAATAAAGCTACAATATAAGGTTTGATCAAAAATAGGGGAACGGGAAAGGGTCGGGTTGTTGATCCCACTTTAATA
This sequence comes from Tanacetum coccineum, assembly GCA_026074375.1. Taxonomy (NCBI): domain Eukaryota; kingdom Viridiplantae; phylum Streptophyta; class Magnoliopsida; order Asterales; family Asteraceae; genus Tanacetum; species Tanacetum coccineum. The sequence goes on from BQNB010031016.1 coordinate 27,321, forward strand.
GATCGAATTCCTTAAGCTTGTATAAGGATTAGTTATATTAGATAAATCTAACACAACTATAGTAGAAACTGTGTTTGAGTGTATTAAAATTATGCGGAATCTAATCTTTAATATTAAGAAGAGTTCTTAATGAAACAATAAAACTAAGAACATATAATTCAATAAACAATAAGCTCCAATATTATTAATAATACAAATACTCTCAAAGTATTAGGGTTACAAAGACCTTGAAGCTATGATAATTCTATGAATGACTCATTTTTTTATACTCTATGCCCTAGGACCTCCTTTTATACACCAAGGAGTCCTACACGGCTTACAATACTTTCCTAAGTATATCAAATCTTTTAAACAAATAAGTTATACATATGTTTTACACAAGTAACTCATATAAATCACATAAGCGATACTAACTGACTCAATAGTACTAACTTCTTCACTAACAGCATTAACTCCTTCAGCAGCATTAACTTTGTACTAACAATAGTAACTTTTGTACTAGCAGTAGTAACTACTTAGCAGTTTTTCTTCTAAGTCTCCGAGCAGCACTAATATGCACTAGCAGTAGTAAATTTACACTAGGAGTACTAACTTTGTAGTGACAGTTGTAACTACACCAGCAATCTTAAACACTTAGAATAATTTTCATTGAAATTCTCCAGCAGCACTAACTTTGACTGAGCAGCATTAACATCAATAAGAGCAGCAGTAACTCCAAATAGCATCAAGAAGACTTTTAATCCCAACAATCCTCCCCTAAACTTGATATTCTTCTTCAAAATCATCAAGTTTCTCCATTAAAAGTTCCATAATCACCAGGAGGATGCTTCCAAACACTTCATTGATTCTAAAGCTATTTTGTGAGAAGTTTAAGAAGCTGATATGCCATTTCACTAAAATAATCAACCTGAAGCTTATTATTCAGCATATCTGTAATTGTAGGTAGTGTAAGGGGATATCTCTTTTCTACCAGCATGTAAATCATTCTAGATTACAAACTCAAGCAGTGTACTCTAAATGAGTCAAATAGCTTCCAGCTCAAAACTTTGTATCTTTGTTGTAACTTCTAGATTTCATCTTCTACATGTGGTTCAAACAGTGTTTTCAAATCATTCCATAATACCAAATCCAAGTCTTCCACTGGTCTTGTTGATCCATATTTAGCTTTTACCAGCTTGTACAGATCTTCCAAATCTTCCCTGGTAAAACTTTTAAGCATTTGACTAAAGACCCTGTATATTTGAGACTTTCCATCAGCTCTCAATATTTGATAATAGCTTTTCTTTCCTTCTTTGTGGATCTTCCAGTCAACAATACTTGGAGACTTAGTAGCTAAAGGTACAACATCAATTGCAACCTCTTCTTCATCTGGAATAACTTCCATTAGACTTTGAAGCTCTGTTGTGTCTTTATCCTCATCCACCTTCTGCTTCTTAGTACTCTCTTGTTTTAACTCTTCTCCTGCTCTCTTTGAACTACCCACCACCAACTCAGTTATAAAATCCACAAACATGTTTACCCTTGTGAAAGCTTTGTCAAACAATTCTTTGATAGAATCAAAGTCTTTAGATTTCAAGTCTTTGTGCTTCCAGCCTTCCATATTCTTAAGGTAAGTAATCATGATCTTCTTCTGTTGAGTTTTGGTTGGTGGTTTGTTCCTCTTCTCCTCTGCTCTTTTAGCTGCAAAGTGTTTTCTTCTTTGCTCTAGGAGTTCTTTAAACAATGTGGCTTTTTCTTCATTTATGAACTGCTCTTGTTCTTCAGCTTGTAGTCTTTTAGCCAATTGGTAATCAGCATCAACTTTTGCTTGAATATCATCCCAAGTAATATTGGCTTCATAAATCTTTTCTTCTTCAGCTCTGGAAATTCTTTCCTCTTCATCAATCTTTGCTTGTAGTTTTAAAGCAACTTCTTCATCAAGCCTGATTAGATCTTTCTTCTTCATAAGATTTACAGGTTCTTCTATCATTATTCCTTTACCATTGTCCTGTGATTGTTGTGAATAAATTGTTGTAGATTTTGTTGTTGTAGATTCACCTGGCTCTTGAAAAACAATCCCTTTCACCTTGGGTTTTGAAGTTTTTAATGCTTCAAGTGCTTGAGCCAAAGTAATCTCTTCAGTAGTTATTGTAACAGTTGTTGGAGCAATACTAACTTGAGCAGCATCAAATACTTCTTCAACAACATTTGCATTTTGCCCTGTAACAAACACTTCTTCACCATTTAAAGCATCCACATCAAACATTTCTTCATCAGCATCATCTTGTACATTAACTAGGGTAATGTCTTCATCTGCATCAATAGCATTAATCCTCCTCCCTTGTTTGGATGCATCCTCACCCAAATCTTCTTCATCACCAGATGATTCTACCCTAGCTGTAGCACCAACCTTTCTTAATCTTTTCAGCCCATGAGTTATTGACCTCTTTTTCTATTCAAACTTCTTGACCCTCCTTTTCAAGCTAGCAATTTCATTAGCTTGAGTGGTCTTTGTCTTCTCCAAATCAAGAACCTTCTTTTGTAAATTGGTATATAGTTCCATCAATTCATTAAGTTTAAGTCTATCCTCATCACTTCAAAGTGTATTACCTCTTGCGAGTAGTGAATCATTGGAAAGTTTAGATACATTCTCAAACCTAGTTTGAGCAATTGTATCCTATATGGTTTCTTGGCGCTTGGGACCACCACCTGAAGTAGTTCCTAGGGAACTAGATTCATTAGGTGTTTCCTTGGATTGGTTCTTAGTTATGTTGTCACTGTCCTGTTATGCTTCTAAGCTAGAAGCAATTATGGCAGGCCTCACCAAACTGTCACCAACTCCTTATGGACAGCCTCATCTGCAACAATGTCTGTAGGACCACTAGGCTGAGGTACCTGGGTTTTCTTTCTCTTAGGCTTCCTAGGTTTTTGAGTCTTTTGAGGTTGAGATGTTGATGGTTGAATAATGGTGGGTGTGTGATAGGGATCAGTTGGAATTGCTGAACCTTCACCCAATTCTGCTTGGTTTTGTACCACCATTGTTAGAAATAAAGGTGTTACTCTACCAAAAAAACCTTTGCCTACCCTTCTCATATTTACAAAAATCTTCTTAGTGTGAGAGAGTGCAATATAAATTCCATTATGAGTTGACATCCCATCCAGTTTCTTATCCAAAAACACTTATACAAACCTTGGATACATCAAAAATTTACCAGACACATTCTTCAGGTTTCTAATCATACTTTCAAAAATGAACTTTGAAAAATTAAATTTCTGGTTTGTAGCTAAACAGATAATTACAGATGCCATAGTGCTACTAAACTCATTCCATGCATTAGTCTTTCAACTTAGGCATTGTAAAATAATATGAATCAGAAATTTCCATTCTGGGGAAAAGAATGGCTTATAGAAAGTTAGTTTTTGTGAAACTTTCTCATATCCCATCTATGCAAGTTGTTCAAAAATGGTAGCATTTGGTAAACAATCAACACCTTCTTCATCTTCTAGTTGAACATCTCTTCTAATAGTTTTCAGTGATGATTACCTTCTTTCCATCCACTAGGGCATGCAACTGTACTTCCCCATTGATAGTTTTGACCACGCCAGTAGATCAGAATTGTTCAATGCAAGAGATATATATAGTGGGATTAACTGTTAATGCATATCTTATAGGTTGTGCATTCAGAAAATCCACAATTTGTTCAAATCCTTCACTTCTGTGGGTTTAGACAAAAATGTGACCATGTTATGAGTATCTGTAAACTTTAGGGTCGTCATTTGTGTTGGATTTTGATGATGGATGATAAAATTAAGTTAGGGTTTGTGATTAGAGAGTTTACAAAAGTATGAAATCGATTAAATGACTGATTGAAACCCTTAATCGAAGTATTTAAAGCACTTAATAACTAAAATAAGGCATATTTGATAAGCGGAATGACAAAAAAGCCCTCAAAATAAGCGTTGAAGAAAGAATAAAGCAAATCCTTATAAACTATAAAATGTAAAATGTTTGGGGACTTTTAAAAAACAAATAAGCTTGGTCGGAAAAGTTAAATAGCCTAATCGAATTAAAGCTTATATCTAATAAGCACATAAATAACTTAAATAAGCATAGTTGATAAGCTGAGAATGACAAAAAGCTAAAAAAGCTTAAAAAAACACTTCAATTTTTACCTAGAAAGCAAATAAGCTTAATCAAAAACTAAATAGCTTAAAATGGGATTATACTAAACTAATAAGCTAAGCTAAACCTAAATAAGCCATAACAACAAGCAGATAAGCTAGAATAAAGGAATAAGCACTTATGGTGTAAACTGTTAACCAAACAGCCCCTTAAGGCACCTTTGAGCTTATTTTTAAATAAGCTAAAGGATCCTTATGGGCTTTTGGCTTATTACCCTAAAAAGTACACCTAAAATACTACTTAAAACAACTTTTTAATCCATTGTGGTATTCTGGAGCTTAATGAAAAGGCTTGTTGAAAACAACTTATACACTCAGAACACTTAGTTTTATCTGAGTTTGGTTTTTGAAATTGAAAAGACAAAAAGCTATTTTAAAAACTAAAAACAAATACTCAAATGAGCTTAACTTCAAAAAGCAAATTGAAACCAATTAACTATTACCCTAGATCTAATTGTGTTCTAAATATCTAAATCTAATTCCTACAATTACCTTCTAAAAATTGATGATGAAAAAGGCTACTTGTCTTTTTAAACTATCTGGTGCAATTTGCATGTAAGAGACCAAAATTTAACTATAGCAAGTGCAGGTTAAGGAACTTGTCTCTTTATTATTAAAACCACAAACTAAGAGTAAATTGAGTGATGAGATCAATTAGAAATCTATTAAGCTGAAAAATACAAACTAGACTAAAATTATACTAACAGATTCAAAGTCTAGACTAGAAAGCTAACTTATAATCCTAACAATGAGTTCAAATTCAGATTAAAAAACCAAAAGGTCACAAGCAGTACTAACTCTCAGTTAGTACTGCTATGCCAAACACCCCTTTAAAGTCAACCAGTTTTATTTTAAGCTTTTGATAATGAGATTTAGAGCACAAAAATCAAATACCAGATGTTAAATAACTTTTAACAGACCTTATGAACTTATAACACTAATCAAATAAGCCAGAATCAATAAGCTAATAGTTATGCTAATATTTTTTGATTTTTAATGATTTAAGAGACAAAATTATAAAAACTATGATCTAGACTATAAAACTTGAAAACAGATAAGCAAACATACTTATTAAGCACAATAACACAAGATTAAACACAATTAAGCAAGAAATAAGCAAATGCAATTTTAAGCTAAGTGACTTGAATATTTAAAGAAGTACTTATAAAAGCCATTAGCTAAACAAAGGCTTGAATTTTTTTTTGTTCTCAAAGAGCTGTCAACAGAGCTCTATCTTTATCACTAGGATAAGCTAGTTTAGTCCAATTAGCTCTTCCAGAGTAACGCTTATCATCCAAGCAATCCAGTATCTTATATTAAGCTTAGGTATTAAGTTTTTTTGTTTGTTTATGTAGATTAATGATTAACTTATCGCTCAATCCAAGTTAGAGATTAGAGAGCTGAGATGAGCTTATTAGAGCTTATGTAACAGTAACAGCTTATTAAACAAAGTTTGAAAACAAGTGATCTTGTGAAAGAGTAAAGAGCAGAATAAGAAAACTTGTATTTAATAAAAACAGCTGATTACAATACAGAGAATAGAAATTACATTAAGTAAATATTAAGCTAAAACATTTTGAAAGGAAATTACATAAGCTAAATTTAATAAGTTGAAAATTAATCTAACTAACTCCCTCTACTGTGTGTGAAGAGCTCTCTATTTATAAGGCCTTAGTGAAGCTTCTAGGAGTCTAGCCCGCTCCTCTTATCCATGATCTTAGCCCTTAATCCTTTGATCTCGTTTATGGTCCGTTGGATTTGATATGATGAGCACACGGATTGCCAACGTGGCATTCCGTATGTCAGAGTACTTGTGCTTCTTTTGCACTAAATTTAGTGTAAAAATCCAATCATTGATGTGCTTCTTTCAATGCCCACGTGTCCTTCTTGTCCCGTTTTTGACCAATAAGAGCCTCAAGTGACGTTTCCTTTTGCCAGCTTGACCCTTGGTGCTTGAATCATTAAGCCACGCTGTTAATTTGAATTACCCCTTTGTTTTTGATGGGTAACTCGTCGAGAACGAAGATGAACAGTAAAAAGGGATTACGCGCCCTTTTTTAACTGTTAGTTAGGGGTGTTTGACTCGGGGGATTGGGTCATTGACCTGGGCTTTTTATAAAAAGAAATGGGATTGGGCCGGGTGTTTTGGTTTTGGATTAAAAAGGGTTAAGTTATAAAGGGATAATGACCGTTATCTCTTTATTATAAGGAGATAACGGTGTTAGGGTTTAGGGACTTTTGGTGATATTAGGTTTAACATTTAGGGCATTTTGGGTATTTTGAGGATTTTGTCTTTTATGGTTGACCAATGTTGACTAAGGATTGACTTTATTGACCATTGATAGCAATCTTCCGGCTCTTTTGCACTCTTTCCGTTCCCGTGTCCGTGTTTGTCCGGATTTGACCGTTTTCTTGTGTTATATGTAATATTCGTACCTACACAATCACAAAGACAAAACAAGCAATATACAAGCATTTTATGCACAATTTTATCTTTTTAGGGACATTTTTGATATAGAAAGGATATGTGATTTTTTACATATCAAAATTCCCCAAACTAAGACGATTGCGTGTGTACTCACGCAATCTGTATATGCTCTAAAAACCAAATACCTCAAAAACTCCCAAAAAGTCTAAATCTTTGAAAAGTAGCAAAGACTTTCGTGGAGAGAGTTAAAAAATCACAAGTTATAAAACACCATATTTTCTCATTTTTCAAAACCTTTTTTTTGAACAAGTAAACTAGGAATATTTTGACTTTCATTATTTCCATAACTATTAGGGATCATAGAACAAGATGCATTTTGATCCGAGAATGCCCCAAAAAGGATAAATTCATCGTCCCCGACTTTTCACTTGCTCCAAACCAAGCTTAAAACGAAATCCTGATAAATATCTGTAAGTGTAACAATATCATATTTGCAACTTGTGAACTTTTCACTCCCGATAATTACTATATCTTAAGTGATTGTGCTATTTTGAATTTCAACCATGGATCAACGTTTTGCAAAATACTATGCTTCACGTTCCACCCGAGAATAATGAGTTTGAAGGTGAGATCATCCCATGTAGCGACTTTCGTCTCGGCACATCCCAACCTTGCGGCTAAGTGACCAGGCTTTTGACACCCCACAGATACTAGTATTGGGACTCACGGACCTTAGGTTTCAAAAACTCTCAGGTTTCCCGTATATGCATAGCTTTTTTAAAATAGAATAGTCAAAACTCAAAAGTATATTTGAATTTAACAAAAAGAAATCTATTTAATTCAAACTTAATATTAGACATTTATGCAATTATAACCCTTGACCTTTTAGAAGGCTGCAACATCGGTTGTGAGCCGGCAAGATGCAGCAAACTTTTATCTGTCTCATATTTTTATTCTTACTATGGGCTTTCTTTAGAAGACTACCACATCGGTTGTGAGCCGGCAAGAGGTAGTAAACGTTTATCAGCCCACAGTTTATGTTTATTATTATTATTATTATCATCATTTTTTTTAATTTTTTTATATTTTGTTTATATATTTTTTTAATTTTTATAGAGAAGACTTCTTTTTGAAAAATTCAAGTATAAGTTTGAACTAAGACTTAACTTTTTGATATTATTATTACATATAATTGTTTGTATTTAAGTTTTAATCTCTTAAAATTGACGTATATTAGTCCTGGTTTTAGGCCTTTTGGGAGAATAAGTCTACAATTTACATGCAAGAGCTCTTAAGATTCAACTAATTCTCGTTTAGCATCCCATCTCATACTTAACTCTATCATTTTTCGTTCTTCGCTGAATTTCGCGATACGATTGGCCTATAAAGTTAAGGAACAGCTAGAGCTCAACCACGCTCGATCGGGTCAAAATTTTCTCTTATTCTACTCCAGCAGGAAAGTCAAATTGTGACATAAAACAATTTTTTTATTTTTGAAAATTTTAAAAAATGTCATTTTTTGAAAATTTTTTGTGGGAAAACGGGGTAGTGAGAACAACGAGCAAAAAAGTAGGTAAGATTATTTTCGATGATATATTACTCATACCTAAATTTAAAATTGTCCTCATATGTTTCCTAGCCTAAAACTTAAATACCCTCATACTAGAACTCAAAAAGGTTGTTGCAAACCTAAGCGGAAGAAAGTATTTCACAAAATATCAAGCTGTTTATCAAGTGTGCTAAAAGATAATACAATGATAGTCGTAATAATCTTAGGTATCGGATTTCCCCAAATTATGGCAAGCAAAGGCTAAGATGCACAAGTGGACCGGGACAAAACACCGAACACGAGAGTCTTAAGAAAATTTTGGGTCAATCATGTAAATAATCACATGTACAAACAACAAAAAGAATCAGAGAGTAAGCCTCCTCACATCAAATAAATAAGAAAAGAAAATAGAAGGATAAGCATGGGGTGCCTCCACGGAAGCACTTTGTTTTTGGTTGACCCCTAAGCTAACCAGAGTCACATACAGCTTGACTCGACCCCTGAATTCATTCGTCCTTGCGAGAATGGTAAAAGGAAGGAGGAAAAATCTCAATCGGGTTTTCATTAATGTTTGGATAAACATTAAAGCACATGAAAGTTCCATTCCCGATGAGATGCCACTAGCTCTAAGTGGAGATGTTAGGGTCAAAAATGGCATCCTCATTCTCGGTGGAGGAAAGTAAGGGAGAAACCTCAAGGTAAGTGAGATACGGGAGAAGAGTCTGAATGACAAATGTGAAGGAATCATCAACTTCAACATTAATCTTACCTCCCCCCGGGTCATAAAACATTAATTCTTCTTAACATTGTTTATCACGAGCAACATCGGGTTCCATGTCAGATGGTTAACTCGTTTCATATTCGGTAATGGTAGTAATCTTCTGTTTAAGCAAGTTGTCAATTAATATCCTCGTCTGAGTCAATAATAACTTTATTATCCTGGTGGTATCGAATAAGCTGTGCAGAATAAATATATCGATCTCTTCCCTATTAGAGTCACTATCCTCAACGAGAGTAGTAGATGTGGGAAGAGACTCGATGATTGTATGAAAAATTTTCCGGCGACCGGGAAGATGAATTTCCGCATAGCAACGACATTCGATGATTTAATACTCGCTATCTTTAAAATTCCTTGGAGGAATTGTGATAAGTTCACCAGTGAACTCATGGTGGAGAGGATCACTTTGGTGGAAAAAGTAGTCTTGTTGTGTTTTTATACAAAATATACATTCGGGCGAGGATTTGGGTGGCATATCATCTAAGAAACTCTCAAGATAGATTACGTCTCCTTCCGAGTCATAATAACCTTCTTCAATATACATAGGAACTTCGATAGCTAGAAAAGCATCGATCTCATCATTGTCGCCTCCTGGGTCGAAACACTCAGCTTTATCAATTGGAGCATCGTACAAAATTCTTTTCCAATCATTCGTTTTACATTCCAAATCAAATAAATCATCATTTTCTTCGAAAGGTGGATCATCGATGAATCCCTCGAGAATAGAAGCAACGCTTTTCATAGGAGTAGACGGATCATGGTGAAGTAGAATCTCAATGTCGTCTCCTGGAGCGAGACACTCATCCTTGTTAGAATTAGAAAGAGGTGTGACTAGGAAAGTCGACTCATCAAGGTTGGAATCATAAGAATCCTTGCACTCGATGTCCTCTAACACCTTATCAAAAAGAGGGTTTATGTCACTAGAGTTGAAATTGACATCAAATTCAAAAAGAGGGTTAGAGAAATGTACGGAATTATCACGTGGAACGTTATGGAAGAGATTCATCACACGAGGTAAAAACGTTTTACTATCATTTCATAGATGTATCTCAGATTCTCTTGGGATTGGGGATAATTTCCTCTGTACTAAAAAGTACTAAGCGTGCTCGTCCCCCATTATGAGAGATTACTTGGGTCAATAGACGGTAGGTAGATGTGATTGTGAAAACCGAAGAAAACTTGAGGCGTTTTGTTTGATTGAAAAATGGCTCTCCCCCCCCCACCCCCCCCCCCCCCCCCCCCCCCCCTTCCCCCCCCCCCCCCCCCCCCCCCCCCCCCCCCCCCCCCCATTGCAAATATACTTTTAAAATTCTTTAAACAAGTGTGATACGAGTTTGGCGTTTTTGCGTCGGCTCTTCGGGATTCTTCACTTACTGCTTTTCTTTTTCAGCTGTTGTTTCTTCTGATGGAGCAGAAAACTAGAGCGGGTTCGTCGGTGAACTTCTTAAAACTATCCTTACATGTGTCATTAACCATTTTAATTGACTCGTTTACATGCTTTTTTGTTGTGCCATCGACATGAAAAATTATTTGTTCATTTCCATCCCTTAAAATAAGCTCTCTTTCATATACATCAATTAAAGCACGACCGGTCTTAAAAAAGGATCTTCCTAAAATGAGAGGTACACGAGGATCGGCTTTGAAATCGACAACAACAAAGTCAGTAGGAAAATGAAATATCCCAACTTTGACAAAAACGTCTTCGGCGAGTCCTTTAGGATAAGTAATTGATCGGTCCACTAACTCTAAAGTCATCGAGTTGGGTGTAAGTTCAGGTAAAAGAAAGATTGTTCACAAATAGAAAGGGGCATAAGATTTATGCTTGCGCCAAGATCGGCCAAGGCGTGACATACATCCATTCCCGGGAAATTACATGGAATAAGAAACTTGCCAGGATCTCCAAGCTTTTTGGGAAGCTTTTTTAGGAGCATTGCCGAGCATTTTCTTTATGGTTTCTTTGCTAACTCATAGCAAACTTTTCTATTTCTTGTGTAAAATATTAATCGTAGGAGCATAATTTGGCATCAATATGTAAATCTATCCGTGAAATAATGTCAAGCGCAAATCTTGAATGATTTGAAGATCTTCTCCACATTGATTCGAAAGCTTTGTCACGAGACCTTTTGATCATTACGTCGTGAAGGATATGGAATATTTGGCTTAGGTAAACTCTTCGGAATATCGGATTCCGGAATAGGAGTGGTTTTAGGCAAAGTCTTCGGAACATCGGGTTCCAGAATAGAAATGGGGATAACCGGAGGTGGGATTTGAGCGGTACTTCCTTGGAAATTTGTTTGCTCTTTATTCGTTGTCTCCTCGGTTTCTCGTTCCACTACCTTTTTAGGAGAAGGATTCTGTAGGAATCGGAGGGTCCATAGTAAGCAAACACCATACTGCGGAGTAGTGATCGCTTTCATCTCACCATTTGGGTTTGGAGAATGGTATTTCTCGATAGAGGTACCCGAAAGTTGAGGCTTGGTTTTGAAACAATTCCACAAATATATTTTGCATATTATTTTTGATAGTAGTTTGTTGATTTATCATGACCGGCTTATTGCGATTTCCTGTGTTTTGAATTTCATTCTTAAGGTCTCCTTTCAAGAGTTGATTTGATTTTGCATGTTTCTCATCCATTTGATTATTATTTCTCTTGTAACTTGAAAATCATTTGAATTCTCTTGTTGAACTGGGATTATTAGGCCACTTGAATATGTTGGTTTTGAAATCCTTGGTTTTCGAAATTTGGAGGCATGATTTTTCTGAGCTTGAAAATCATTGATTTAACATGAATTTTATTTCCCCGTTTAAAAATTATTAACTTGAACCTGATTTCTGATTAACACTTGTGGACCAATTGTTTTGCACCGGAGCAAAAACCTGGTGGTGCCATTGATTTCTAACACGGTTCAGAGGGTTATACTTGATATAATTACCCGTGTCGCACAAACACTAGCTTGATTGTTATCCGGTAGCCCAGACAATTATTTACCAAGAATGGGCACTACCACAAGTAAAGAAGATTCCTCAACGCCTTAACTGGCAGCTGGGTGACAACTTTTTAGAAACATCTCGATTAAGTGAAAGTTGATGCGCAAGATTATCAAATTCTCTCATCCGTATTACTAGAGGTAGCATTCATCCTAGAAAAAATTTGATCTTTTCGTGAATAAAGAAACTTTTGATTTATTATCAATTATGTTTAAAGGCCTCTTCTAGTCGTCTTCCTCTAATAGTTTTCCACCAGCCGCGGCCATTTAAGGAGTCATTGTTCATCTCGTTTAAACGTTATAAAAGGTATCACTTGAGTTACATACTCCGTAAATCCGTGATGGGGACAAGCTCTAAGCAACTCCTTAAATCGTTCCCACGCTTCACTAAAAGTCTCCTCAAATTTTTGTGTAAATCGAGAAATTTCATTTTTTAAGTAAATGGTTTTCCAAGGAGGGAAAATTGATTCAAAAATTTGGTCACGAGATCCTCCCAAGTCAAGATTGAATTTGGTGGTTCTTTTCCCAAGCTATCAATATAACCTTTGGTGTTACTCCAAAAGGTATACGACTAAACTTCCTTAAGAAGGTGCAAACGTCTTTCAAAAAGTTGTCTCTAGCTTCTTCATCATCAATCATAGAAAAATTCCAATATGGAGTAAAACTTTGAGCTGCCGTCTCCTTCTTCTCTTGTTGACTTCCTTTAAGAATTTGCAAATCATCCATAAGTTTAAGAAGCAATTCTTGCATAACTTCAGGTTGATTCTGCTCTTCTTCCATAGCTTGCTTAATCTTAAGAAATCTCTCCTCAGCTAGCAATAAAGCCATGCACTTTTCATTAGGAGGTATATGATCATACTCCTTTAAAAAGGCTTGTATAGCTTCCATTAAGTCTTCTCGAGCTTGCAAAATTTCTTTATTCGTCTCTTGAGGATGTGGATGAATGTCGGAAGACTGCGGGGGTTGATATTGGTCAAAACCGAAAGAATTAGAATTATAGAAATCTTGGCTCATCGGTTGACACTGAAAAGTCGTATGAGGACCCCCGCAGTTTTCACAACAAAGATATTGTTGTGGAAAACTTGGTGAAGTTAGTGGAAAATTATTATCGAAGTTTTGATCGAAACACGGGTCCTGATTGTAGACAAACGGGACTTGAGGTGGACAATCATAGCCATGATGGGCATCGTTTCCACATAACTCACAAGAATATGGCACGTATTGGGGTTGTGGAGGGTGGTTTGCAAAACTTGGAGAATCGTTAGAAGAGTACGAAGTTGAAAAATTGATTGGTGTTCCATTTCCAACAGTACAATAAAAACAAACTCCATCATATTCATTACAACCACATTGTTGGCACGTACCCAAAAGACATTGTTGTTGCAAACTTTGCAAATTTTGTAGGATCTCATTAAGGTTTTGATTGTAGCATGGTTCCAGATTAGAGATAATCGGAATTTGCGGTGGACAATTGTAACCATAATGAGCACCTTTCCCACAAGACTTACAAGTACATCGTTGACAAAAGATATCGTCTAACGAATCCCCACACTCGTAACAACAATTATGGTTAATTTGTGGAGGACTTTGTGAAGAATTTACACCGGGGTCCTGTTTGACAACGAATGACTCTCGAGGAGCATTAACAATGTTGGTATCGTCATCGGATGACTCGTAAGTGTTTAGAAGGTCTTGGTAAATTCCATTTTCACGACAAATTATAAACCAAACTTCCTTTAATTTCTTTCGCCAAAGAGCACATTCTTGACAATTTGGACCTTCAACCGGGGTTCCACACTTCACACAATCTTGAAGGGGTTGTTAAGACGAGTTGGGGGTACAACAATATCCTTTATTATACAAAGATCCACAAGATGAACACTCTTTAATCGTGAAGAGGTGATTCAAACGATAATCGAGTGACGCCTTAAGAATTAAAATATAGAGGGTTAAGAAAAGAATTAAATGGATAAGAAGAAAAAGAAGATTATTTTGGGTTTTTAGGTTTAATATATTTTATTAAAGGACAAAACGAGATTGAATAACTTAAACCTAATAATCAACAAGCTTCACGGTAGGTCTCTAAAAATTTTACTTTTTAAAGGTGAGCCGTATATCGCAAGTGACACAAAAGGCAAGTTTTTAAATCTTTTATTGTAGTTGGGAACTTATTATGGATAATACCTCAATTGAAGGTATTATTTGTTGGTGTTCTTTTACAAACTTTGTAACTTTTTAAATATTCACAAATTAACGTGAAAAACAAAAAATTCGGAAGAGCAAATATTTTTGTCTTTTTGTTTTTAAACTTTTACATATACTAAAAAGAAAAGAAAATATTTTTTTTACTTTATTATTATTATTATTATTATTATTATTTTATATTTTTGATTTTCTTAAAAGCGTAACTTTCAAAGACGAAAGGTTCTCCAAATCACGATAGACAAACTTCAAATGAAGGAATCTTAATCACAAATCCCCGGCAACGGCGCCAAAAATTGATTGATAGTAAATCTATACACGTAATTATAAAATATAATATGAAAGAAAATTACCAAACTACCCTTGATGACAAAGGTAGAAAGGAAAATCTTCACAAATATATATATTATACGTATATATACCGGGAAGTATGATTCTCGGGTCGTTATTCCCCAACGATTTATGAAATTGAGACCACGTTTGTTGTTCGGACAATGATTTGAATTGGTAACAAAGATTGATTTGATTATCTACTTCTACGAATTAAAAAACAATTAAAATAAGCAAATGATAACAATTAAGCACGAAAACAAATAACGGGGAATTAAACTTAAACTAAAAACGCAAAACGGGAACCCTAAACGGTGATAAAAAAAACATAAATTTCCAAAATTAAACCTAAAATGAATTTTTTACTTTTAATATACTCTAATTGACTAAAAAGTAAGTTTAAAGAAAACTAGTACAAAAACGGAATTTAAATGAGCTTAAAAACACGAAAAACGTGAACGGGAACGAATCTCGTTCTTTAAAAATTGAAATTTTGCAATTTTAACCTTACGGAAACAAAACTATTTTTCCTAGAAACTATATGATAAAAAAGAATTTTCTAAAAAAGAATTATATTTTTTTGCTTATTTTTCTATTTTTTATGATTTTTTAAAAGTTTTTAATAAAAATAAATGTTTAAAAATACTAAACTAATTATAAAAATTCTGAAAAAATTATAGAAAATAGCTTGAACTAATAAGATCCTAGGAAAGATAAGCTTGGTTACACAGCTTATCGAATAAGCTGTGTAATAAGCTTAAACAGCTTATTGTACTAAAGAGGCAAAATCGTATATAAGTAATAGACTTTGTAAACTTAGAATGAAAAAGACCCCAGGGCACGTTGGTAGTGAGTGTGTGTGTTGTGTTGCTATAAAGGTTGAGGATGTTGAGATCGCAACCTCTTGACAATTATCCTCATCTTCTATAAGACACCAGACCAAAGTGATAGCAAATGTACACATTGAGCACCATAAGAGAAATCGCACACCTTTGCTAGATTTGTCAAGTATTCGTCACATCGTTTCTAAGCACGAACAAGTTATCTTCAAAGTGTAACACCCACTTTAAGATATAATAAAAGCTAACTGATTTAGGCAATTTAAGCCCTAATACGCAAAATGAACTATTAAAATACACAATAACAGACTAAAAGCTATATCTAATAAGCCACATAAGAGCTAAAATAGCATAATTATAAGCTAAATGACAGGAGACTAAAGCTAACCACATAAAATTTTACTATAGAAAAGTAAAATAAGCTCTAATAACAAATGACAAATACTTAAATAAGCTAAAATGGACTTATACAAACACTAAAAAGCTAAACTAAACCTAAATAACCATACCAATAAGCCAGTTAAGCTGAAATAAAGAAATAAGCACTAAGGTGTAAACTGTTAACAAAACAGCCCCATAAGGCACCTATAAGCCTTAATTATAAGCACTCAATAGGAACATTATGACAAATGTCTTATACCATCTTAAACCTTATACTATAACTTTTTAAAACTACCTTTGAAAAAAGTATTTGAAACTCAATGCATATTCAAAAACTCAATGAAAACAGCTTATACTCAGAATGCCACTAGGTAGTGACTTTGCTTTTAAAATGAAAATGCAGTTTTAAAGCTCAAAACAGATTCTTAATAAACTAATTATTAAAAAACAAGTCTAAACTAAATAAAAAGGTGACCTAAAGCATATGTATTTTAATTTTATGAATCTAATTCCTATTTACCTCTGATTTTTGTATTTTGAAAAGGCTAAATTCCTAAATTGCTATCTTCTGCAGTTGTGCCATGAAATGACTAAAACTAAAGTAGAGCAAGTGCAGGTTGAGGAACTTGTCTCCTAATTAATTAAAACATAACTAAAAAGTAAATATGAGTGAATGAGATCAATTAGAAATCTATTAAGCTGAAAAATACCAACTAGACTAAAATTATACTAACAGATTCAAAGTCTAGACTAGAAGGCTTATAAACACTTAATTTTAACTAACAAACTACCTAGAATTCTAACTTATAATCCTAACAATGAAGTTCAAATTCAGATTAAAGAACCAAAAGGTCACAAGCAATACTAACTCTCAGTTAGTACTGCTATGCCAAACACCCCTTTAAAGTCAACCAGTTTCATTTTAAGCTTTTGATAATGAGATTTAGAGCACAAAAATCAAATACCAGATGTTAAATAACTTTTAACAGACCTTATGAACTTATAACACTAATCAAATAAGCCAGAATCAATAAGCTAATAGTTATGCTAATATTTTTGGATTTTTAATGATTTAAGAGACAAAATTATAAAAACTATGATCTAGACTATAAAACTTGAAAACAGATAAGCAAACATACTTATTAAGCACAATAACACAAGATTAAACACAATTAAGCAAGAAATAAGCTGAAAATAAGCAAATGCAATTATTAAGCTAAGAGACTTGAAATTTAAAGAAGACTTACAAAAGCCTTAGCTAAACAAAGGCTTGATTTGCTCAAAGAGTTGTCAACAAGCTCTAGCTTATCACAAGGATAAGCTAGTAAAGTCCTATGAACTCTTCCATTCCTAGTTCATCATCCAAAGCAACCAAATCCATTTGAAGCATAAGTATTAACTAAATTTAAATGTTTAAGTATTTTAAATGACTAATTTGAGCTCAATCTGAGCTTAGAGACTCAGAGAGCTTATGAGCTTATTAGAGCTTATGTAACAGTAACAGCTTATTAAACAAAGTTTGAAAACAAGTGAGCTTGTGAAAGAGTAAAGAGCAGAATAAGAAAACTTGAATTTAATAAAAACAGCTGATTACAATACTAAGAATAGAAATTACATTAACTAAATATTAAGCTAAAACATTTTGAAAGGAAATTACCAAAGCTAAATTTAATAAGCTGAAAATTCATATAACTAACTAACTCTCCCCACTGTGTGTGAAGAGCTCTCTATTTATAAGGTCTTGGTGAAGCTTCTAGGAGTCTAGCCCGCTCCTCTTATCCATGATCTTAGCCCTTACTTAATTTCCAATCATTGGATCCTTAATTATCACCGTTGGATCATTAAGTGAGCACGCGGATTGCCAGGAATTCGTGTGGTCAGACATTGTACTCTTTTTGGTAGGATTTAGTGTAAAAATCCTTGTCACTTGTGATGTTTCTTTCTTATATCCGCGTATCCTCCTTTGTGGGTTAGACCAATGAGACGCCTATGGTGTGAAGTTTTCTTTGCAGGCTTGATCCTTGTGTCTTGTATTGTTAGCCACGCTGTTAATATTAAATTAACCTTTTGTTTTGATTGGGTTAACGCAAACGATGTGATAGTAAAAAGAATTCCGCGCCATTTTTTCCTTTCTTATATCTTTGTTTGAACCAGGTGTGTGAGGGTTGATTAGGCGCCCGGGTTTATAAAAAATAGAATTGCGGCCGGGGTGATGAGGTTTGGCTCGAGCGGTTATCAATGTTGTCGTTATAAAGGGAATAACGAAGTTAGCATTTATTTAAAGAGATAACGGTGTTACGGGTATTAGGGACTTAATTGGTGAAAGTAGGTTTAACATTTAGGGCATTTTAGGTATTTTGGGTATTTTGAGGATTTTGTCTTTTTGTGGTTGACTAATGTTGACCAAGGATTGACTTTATTGACCATTGATAGCAATCTTCCGCCTCTTTTGCACTCTTTCTGTTCCCGTGTCCGTGTTTGTCCGGTTTTGGCTGTTTTCTTGTGTTATATGTAATATCCTTACCTACACAATCACAAAGACAAAACAAGCAATATACAAGCATTTTATGCACAATTTTATCTTTTTAGGGATTATTTTGGTATAGCAAAGGATATGTGATTTCTCAGACATCAAAGACCTAAAGTGATTCCATCACAAGAAGAACATAAATTTAGATTACTTCTAGGTTTCTTACAATGATAATTGAACACAATAAATTAGGTTTAGCCAAGCATGTTAAAGATAAAGCAAGAACATTAGATCAAAACAAGCATAGACATATTGACTAATTAAAGTAAAACCTTATTGATTGAAACATGAATTGGGAAGAAAGTACAATATGGTTGTTAGGCCCTAAGAATCGTCTCCAATAGTGCTAAACGTACTAGGGTTCGATCTACTTTTTTATTCACACGATACACATGAGAGAGTAACTAAATTCAGGAGTTTGTATATATAAGAAAATCGATGAGACGGCGTCGCGTTTTAGTCGTGACACCGTGTAAAATGAATCTTCTAGATCTGCGTTCGAGTTGGTGCGAGTTGACGGCCGTCTTTAAATGTGCGATCGGTATTGATGAGTTGTGCCGGGTCTAGATAGCTATATGTCGCCTTCTCCAGGCTGGTGAGCACAAATCTTCAAGAGTCTTGGTGTTGGTCCGTAGTCTGTCGCGTTTTATTTCATGAGCCCAAGTCACGTGTACTTCATCAACTATCTTCCAATCGAGCATATGAAAAAGATGATTAAGTACCTATTTTGGGCATAAACACACGATTTTGGGGGTTAAACGACCCGAAAAAGTGTATTTTTTTTTTGTTTAAAAGACACCTTCATCATCTAGTTGACCCTACACTTGGATTTGCTTGTCCTTAAGTAAATGAGCTTTTTCTATCTAGACAATAAAATATGAGGTCCCCCAGTTTTGACGGGGTCATTTTTCATACTCTTTAAAATATTCTACAACACAAACTTTCTAGACCTAGTAATTAAAGCACGGAAAGAATATATTGCACCTCACACTAAGTGTTAGGGATTCTCTCTTTCACTGGCGTGTATAATAAATGTATGCTATCTCATCTATGGGGGAAACAGATAACTCACACTCATTCTACATATCATAGGCATATATAATTCCATAGGCTTGGTAAAGGATCAAACTCCACGCTAGGTGCAAGTATTTATTCATTACTATTTTGACGGGCTTTATAAAAGGGTTCGTGGGGGTTTTGGTGTAAGTAACAATATAATGAAATATGAAAACAATGGGATTACATGTGGGTGAATTTGTGAATGAAAGGGTTAGCTAATTAATTAACGAATACACTTTGGTTTGGTTTCTAAGCCTGACTCGGACAAATATGATACCAAACTCTGCACAACTACCGCACATTAAAACTCTGTCTTTTCTTATCTCTTTTTTTAATAAGTAATACATAATACAACATGGGGGTTTTCATAAACACGACCACCTAATGAGCTTTTACATGCTCGAAATATACAATTTTAATGTAATGGACCCGTATTGTGGAGGATCAAAATAATATGGAGATCCATGTGATAACATATAGGGTAATTAAAACGTAAACTTTTCTTCCTATTCTTTCGCGCAATAAATACTACATGAATTTTCCCAATCGGTCCAAAACTGTATTTTACAAGGATAAAGACTTAGCTATCCGTATACTCATAATTAACTTGGGTTAAAACAATAATGTACTAAATGTGAGTACATATAAGGTAGCTAAGTTTTTGGTGGAATAAGATTGTGATAAGGTGTCAATGCTCTTTAATAATAGTCCGAACTTAACCAGAAATTACGGAATCGTGAAAAAGGATAGCTCGGGGGGTACTAGGGATATATGCACTAATAGGTCGAGTGCATGGCATAAGGGTGGTGGGATAGTTATATTGATCGAGGTGCCATCATTACAGTTACAGTTTAAAAAAATGGGTTATTCCTTTTGCCTCTAATCAAGGCAAATCCCTAATTACTTACTATGCTGTCTCGGAATGCATCACAAAAACAAGTTCTAGAATTTAATATGCTACCGGTACACTCATATGAATTTTACTAACACTAGACATTCCCGAAAAGGCGACGAAGACCACAGTACACATCCGTAATGACGAAATAGACACATGTGACTGCCTCACTCATAACTTCGAACCGGGTAAAGATAGATATATTTGGTGTTACCGACGATAGGTACCCGAATTCCTAACGAATCTTAAGGGCGAACCTCACATTTTTTAGGGTGGAATTTTGAGGGTTATTATGCTAGTCCTATAAATTCCTATCCATGGGACGCTAGTAATACTCGGTTTTTGTTGGTATGTGTCTTTAAAAAACAAATTTGAGTAAAATCTCCCATTTTCTGTATGTTTTCGATATATTACCTATCTTTTTAAGGACAAAGCAAATGACAAATGAAAGAAAATAGTTTCTAAGGCTTATTTTCCAACTTACACTTATTTTGACATTGTCCCCAATGTTTCTGGAAGTACAGTTAAACGAATAATGGGAAAAGAAAAAAAGAAAAAACATACTAGTACTCCCCTGGTTTGCTCAATATATGGAGAAGAAACAAGCGACAACTGGTTAATCTTCTCGGATATCTAATTGGACCTTCCTAATAACTGTTGTCTATCTGCGCGCTCGATCCTCATCAAATATTACTTGTAATCAAAGACATAGACAACTTATAACAGCATTAAATGTGCGATTTACCAATATACAATGTGAATTTAGGGTTCGAATCGATAGATAGGATGAAAGAATTGTTAAACTCATTAGGTTTTGTAGGTTTATATAGAAGAATACATATATTAAATGTTATGCAAGTTTTATTTTCAAAAATAATTAAAAACATTGAATATTTCGACTCTGGGGCGTTTGGACGTGTGGGGTTGGTGTGGCCCCGTCGCAGGTGTCATCGGTGACGACTTCAATTGTTAACGTGAAGCAGTCTCCAAGTCTGTGAAACGAAAATTTTTGTTTGTGATGAAAAATTTTACTGCATTGATCCATAAGTTAGTTCCTGTATAAATGGCGTGCATAAAAATTGAGTATTTATACAAATTCCATATCATATGACTCGATAATAACGCGAATTAATCTCAACAATTCATTAATCATGTTTGAATTTGGCTCAAAAGCCAGATAAATTCCCCTACACTTATTGTTGCAAAATACCTTTAATTGAAATTAAGACGAAGTTAAAGACAAACAAAGCATGATTACAAGATAGTTCAAACATAATAAAACAAATTATAAAGAATTAAAACACATGAGACACTTCTAATATGAAAATTTAAATTGGGTTCGCTAGAAGAGTTATTTAGTTACGAGTCACGAGCCTGACTCTACCCTTATTTAACAGATAAAGGGGAGGGTTCCCCTACACTTGAGTTTAAGTGCGGGTGATAGTAACGGTACACATCATTGTTGTGAGAAGGGGTCAGATGCTAAAAAATTGGTTGTTGAATTACATGTACTAAATGGTGTGTCTCATTAATCCTAACCTTCTCTGCATATTTTGGCCCAACGGGTGAATTAAGTCCTCTTCCTAGAAGAGAAACTTCCTCGGATTCTAATTTCCAATCATCTCCTCTCATCCCTAATTTAGAAAAATCAACACCTAAGGATCCACTATGTCCTAATAAACCCGGTTTAAATCCATAAGTGTTAGGGTCATATATTTTTTTTTTTTACCATGGGCGATATAGCAATACATATCCTAGTGGAAAGACTCCACAAGAGATGAAGGTTGGCTATATGAATGGTCAACTTATCTAATACCTTCATCTGAAACTATTCAGGACTTGTGGTTTGTGGGGGTTTGAGCTCTTTCGGTCCTAGACTTGCATCTAAGGGTGGACAATTAAGTGAGGGTTGTGGTTGAGGCTCCGGTTTATCAAAACTAGGATCTTCCCTAGAACTAAGAGGAGTGTTGTGATTACAATTCAAGCCTACTTCCTCTAGTTTTATTTCGTTCAAAGGTTCTACCTCCATCGGGATTCCTATGGTCTCTTCTACTTCTTCCGGGTGAGTCACGGGCGGTGTGTATACCTCAAATGATGGGAGGACTTGTAGGGTACTTTGTGGGCTTGGATTATCCACCTTATCCTCCATCGTTTCTATAGTTCTCTTTTATAGGCTTATTAATCTAATCCATGGCCATGACTTAGGTCTCTTAGAACTTAAACACATTCAAAAGTTGTTCAACTGGTGAGTCTTCAAATTTGCTATTGTTTGGTCAGGAATAGTGCTAGTTAGGTTTTTCCACTGTTTATCGCATTGGGCACAATCCTCAATGGTTTCCCATGCTTTTTCAGCACTTAATACCCTAAGGTTCCTACCTGTTGCATGGTCAATGTCTATTTGGGTATATCTATTGACATGATCACAAAAGAATTGAGCCAAGGACCATAAATCGAGGCCGCACTGATGAGGACTACTAAGGATTATGTTTTTGAACCGAGTCATAGCATCGGAGAGAGATTCATCGTGATGTTGTCTGGAACATCAGATATTATTTTGGCAATGGACGGTTGTGTTTCGTGTTGGTCTGGAGTAATCTCCTAGAGTACGGATAGGATTCTCGTCTCCCATGGTGGTTGACGAGAATGGGTTACGAAACAATTAACACGAAGAAAAGATAGACTACAAGAAAGCTAATGTGCGGGAATTAAATCTTACTTGAAAGGATTCAAGCAAGTAGAACTAAGCTAAACTATGATCAAAACCTAATTATTCCCCAGGCGGCGGCGCCAAAAACTTGATGTGCGGTCGTTGTAAGACTTCTACACGAGAAGTTTTACAACTCCCTAGGCAGTGCACCTAATCGTTGTAGTGTAGTATGGGCAAGACTCGGGGTTGTTTATCGTTCACTCGAGGAATAGGTTGGGAAGGCTTTATCACGGTCTAACAAAATTCTAGAGGTTGAGGGAAGATTCTTTTTGTATTTTTGTATTTTATGGAAAGCAAGTAAATCAGATAATTAGAGAGAGTAGTTTGGTTTTAAGTATTTAAACTAAATAATAATCTAAACTAATGGTGATAAGAATAAGATAAAAGATTGTGTCTATTTAATCATGTATTACTCCCTATATTGCTTCTCCTGGTGTTGTTGCCTTGTCACACTCGTGATGATTTATGTAATTATTTCCTAAAGCATGAATGAATTACATGAACCCGCCGTCTACTTAGTATGCCGCTAGAGCAACGCACATGCAAGGTAGTATGAAGACTATTACACGGCCCCTAGGAGTTTACTAAGTGCATGTGAAATACATTAAAAGTGGATCAACCATATTAGGGGGCAAGGTAGTATTGAGACTGCTACCCGGTGGTATCCTTTCTACACAATCACGTTTCCCTAGACATATCAACAGCGATACAGACAAAAGCTGGTTTTCTAAGACCTAACGTGCACATCCATCACAAGAGGCAACACCACCAAGATCTACATTCTAGGTTACATACAATCATAAATAAACACAATAATAGGTTTAGCCGAGCATGATAAGAATTAAGCAAGAACAATAAATCAAACAACATATAGACATATTAAATGATTAAGTAAACCTTACTTGATTAAAACATGAATTGGAAGAAGTACAATAGGGTTTTTAGACCCTAAAATCATCTCCTACAGCTGCTAAACGAACTAGGGTCCGTACCATCTTTTTATTCTAAAGTTACACACTCAAAACCCTAAATTCGGGTTTGTATAATATAAGAAAATCGAGTGGCGGATCGCGTTTTTAGTGTGAAATCGTAAATTAATCATTAGATCTGCGTTGAGTCGAGTGCGAGTTGACGTCGTTTGAAATGTGTGCCGCCGTTCACTTGAACGAAGTTGTGCCGGCGTCTCGTATAGCAATATTGACGCGTTTCAGGCCTCTGTGAGCACATCTTCAAGAGGTTTGGTGTGCGAGGTCGTAGTCTTGTCCGTTTCATCTCAAATGAGCCAAGTCTCGGTGTAAGTTATCCATGGGAAATACTAGAAAAGAATGATTAAAGTAATTATTTTGGGCATAAACAACGATTTTGGGGTTAAACGACCTCGAGAGAGAAAGTGTATAAAACTGACATTAATCCTTCAACGTATCAACAAGTATGGGTTAACAAAAGAAGAGGGAAAGACGGGTAACATTTAATAATTTAACAAGTGGATTTCGGGTCGGGCGGGTTGAACATTTATTATAACCCAGGAGATCTTGGGAATTGTATTGTTTAGATAATATATCTATTATTTAGTGCATACGCCAAATAAGATTTTTTTTTACATTTCGCACTAGTTTAATGCAAAAAAGCAAATGATTTTCAATTTGGGCAAATGGCACGAAAAGGTACCCAAGTTAAGGGTGATTTCCAATCAAGGTATCACACTTTTTTTCTTGCATAAAAAGACACTCAACTTATTTTTCTAGCCAATTTGGGTATTTTCATTAAATATTTAACGATCGTTCATTAAGTTTTACATTTCAAGTCCACTGGTCGCTACCACCACCACCAATCATCATCGCCACCACCAAGCTTCCCCACCACCATCACTACCAAGCATCGCCTCTACACCAACCTCATCCACCACCGCCGTAAAGTATTATACAATCTTATAGGTTTTGCCATGATATCTTTTGAGACGCTTCTAATTAAGCTTCTTTTCTCGTGATAATCAAATCTAAGGTTTTGGAACTTACCTAATCGCAAATTTGCAATACCACTTCACGTGATTTTCTAGTCATTAAAGTGTTTCCACATTTGTTTCTGTAACAGAACTATTATTTGGTTGGACGCACCAAGAATAGATCAGTTTGGAGGGTATTAAAGATTGAAAAGTCAGACGCTTTCGAGCTAAACATCACTGAAGATTCTACTTTTTACACAGAAAGTGAATGCTCTGAGTTGATTCAGCGCATCAATCTTGGGAATAAGTCCACAGGAGGGTTAAAATTTGTTACCGCCTGTTACGGCATTGT
>BQNB010031017.1:537-25759 GCA_026074375.1 Tanacetum coccineum
ATATAATGTTGAAGTATTTGCATTTGCCATACGAAAAAAGTGCATCTTTTTTTGCAAGTGTTGAGTTGGCTTTGATTGTGATAGGCTTTTGGCATACGTCGTCTGTATGAAGTGAACTTTTAACAATCATATACTTCATTCTTTACTTTTTTCTTGCAATTTAAGCCTCGTGTTATGCATTAAAACCATATACTTCATTCTTACTTTTTTCTTGTAATTTAAGCCTCATGTTATGCATTAGTTTCTCTCCGTGCTTAAAGAGCAAACACAAAAATAGCAAAATACTTTTCATAGTAGTAACACAAAATACTAAAACAACATCAAAACACCCCGTAGCAACGCGCGGGCACCGACTTTCTCGCTATATATCATTAGAGATGTCAATTACTATTCATTTAAAGCACTGTAGCCACAGTGCTAGCTGCCGGCCCTTTTTTTTTATTTAAAATAAAATAAAATTGTTCACACAAAAATATGGGAAAAAAATGTTACAAAAGTACCGAGTTATTCAGATAAAAAAAATACCCGCATAAACCTAAGTCCATATAAAAAAAAACAAACTATTAAACATGAGACCGAAAAAATAAATTCGGAAAAAAAATAATAATAAAATAAAATTTTAATGCTCCGCAATAACGCGCGGGCCATAAACTCATATAAGGAAAAAAAAAAACTATTAAACGTGATACTGAAAAAATGAACCCGCACTATTAAACATGAGACCGAAAAAATAAACCCGCAAAAAATACAATAAGAAAAAAAATGTCCCGTAGTAACGCGCGATTGTCATTTAATATAAGAAAAAAAAACAAATTATTAAACATGAGAACGAAAAAATAGACCCGAACAAAATAAAAATAAAAAATTTAATGTCACTCAACAACGCGCGCAAAATTAACGCCCGCAGCAACGCGCGGGTAAACTTGCTTGTTAAGCCCTCAACTGGACCGTAAAACATCATCAATTTTCACTCGTTATAAAGGTTACATAGTATCTGTAAAAAAAAATATTCCTAGAAACAGAACAGGGTAGACAATGTACAAAACCTTCATTAAACAATGTCCAACTAAATCTAAAAGGGTTTATAAGTTCCTGCACTGTTATCCTCAGTTACCTTCATTCAGTTATATTAATATAACAACTTTCCAAATTTCATAAAATGGTCGGGAAGGTATTTCTTCTATCTCAAATTCGAAGTCAGAACTTATTTTTCTATCGTTGAATATACGAGGTTTATTCTATGTTCTTAATAGCTCATTATCGCATCTTCCCCAACAGGAACGTTAAGATCAGGGAGGACAAATTTGTCATTTCGTTCATTGATCACTTCAAAATGGCTGTTTAGTCGTTGGATTTCATCATATCTTATTGCCTTTGGTCTCACTACTTGTCTTCCTGGTTGGATATCCAGCTGAGGTAGAAAGTAGAATTACATAAGTGATTCAGTAAGGAAGACTTTGTTAAATCTATTTCTAATGTTCTTTTGATCTATTTTGTGTACTTACGGTTTCTGTGATAGGAATTATGTTACTGTTATATGAACTATGAAATAATTGGATATGTTTTACTAGAGAGAAACTTCTCTTAAGAAAAGTAAAAAACAAAACATTGTAATCGTGTTTTTACCTTCATCTGCTTCAGGCTTTCATTCTCTTTTCTCTGTTTTTCACGGGTACTCTGCAGAGCTGCCAATTTCTGCATGACAAAAGTTAACGAAAATCAGCATACAAGCAACGTCAAGTATCTTTGACCGATAAAAATGATGCTTTTGACTTAACGTACCCTCTTCAATTGCTTCTGTTCCTCCATTAATAACGCCTCTTCCTCTTTAAGTACAGCCAACGTCTAGAAATAATTGATGGAATAATGTTAATAAATCTTTTAGGAATTTGTAAACAGTGATTAATGAAGCTGCCAATTTGATAGATATGGTTTATTGCTCACCTTCTTCTTTCTTGGCCTCTTGGTTGGAGTTGTCTCACCTGGTGGAGTAACCTGCAAAAAAAAATGAGAATTATTAGTTAAGAAATTCAAACTTTGTATTTGCCTTCATAAAATAGGAAATGCAAACTTTTAATGGAGGTATAATATGTCAAACTTAGTAAGTGAGAACTCAAAACGAAATGAAAATATCCTTTCAGTTTTTATGTGTGGTTAACAGCGTATTCATTTGTTGGCCCATCATCTATAACCAGATTTTGCTTTAGATGGCCAAATGTATATAATGGTGTCACAACCCCTAGGTATTATGCGATGTGCTATACCAACCAACCATGTCGATAGTTTAATCTACTCAAACCATATATATTTGTTTTCCTTCAAAATATGAGTACTTCTATTCTAATTCTATGCAGAAACTCCCTTACTGTAGTCGTATCAATTCGTTAGAAGTTAATGGCACAGAGAACGTAAACAACACATCAAAACATTCATATGCAGTATCTAGTTTCTTAGTTTGCTTGGAAGATCCTTGACATAAATCCCAATGTGACAACACATTACAAGAATAAGTCCAGTCTCAGCCTCATCCAAATTAAGCTGAAATGTTCTTACCTATGATATCGTGAAGTTAATTAGAAAAAAAAGGGCATGTCATGAAGGTTACATTTTACTCGCAAGCAAATGACAGTATACAAAAAAAAGTTAACCTAAACTTTTGTAAACCAATCGCCAATGCTGATTAGATCTTGGTAAAGCACTAAAGCTCCAAGAATCCAACATCTTTGCGCAAAGACAAACGCTTTTCATTTTGTTTAAAATAAAAACAGCCCTTTTCCAGTTTTCATTAATATTAAAAAGCACATGCAAGCCCATGTTTGTTTGACCAGTGCCACACAGTCACTAATGACTGAACATGCCCTGATGTGTCTCAATGCTTAACTAAATTAATGCCATATGCAAATCGATTACTAGAGTATAATATTACTTTCTAGTCGTGAAGCTCATAATAATGTCACCACAAGACTCAGAATTAGGGGTGTGCACGGTTCGGTTTGGGTCGGTTTTTGGCTAAAACCGAAACCAAACCGAAATAGTCAGTTTTTATAAAACCAAAAACCGAAACCGCTCGGTTTTTGGCGGTTCGGCTGGTTTTTCGGTTTTTTCGGTTCGGTTTTCCGGTTTTTTCGGTTTCAAACCGTTTATATTTTGTTGCGGCTAATTTATATTGATAAACATGTTTCACATATAAAATTGGTTATTCTTTTTTATTTTTTTTGTCAATATGAGCTTATTAATGTTTACCCAAATTTTTATAATTATACACATATAAATGAGACACACACACATGCAAGTGTAAATACACATAGTATGCTCATTGTCATATATGTAACGATATATTGTCAAGTAAACACATGTACATGACAAACACATATATTTAAACATTAAGATATATATGTATTATTATAATTCCAATCACAAAATAAATATGAATTTTAAAATTGGATTTACTATTTATTTATATTAATTATATATTATTATAAAAATGGTTCGGTTCGGTTTTTGGACGAAAACCGAAACCGAGCCAAAATTTTTAGGTTTTTGAAAAAGTAAAAACCGAACCATCGGTTTCTAGTTTCGGTCGGTTTTTTCGGTTTTCGGTTTCGGGTTTTTCGGTTTTTTCTGCTCACCCCTACTCAGAATCATATCACTCGTATAGTCGTATTGCTTATTAGAGAATAAAAATGTACCTAAACTGCCACAAATGTCAAGACGTATATAAAGAGAAAAAAAAGGTTAACGATTCCTATTTATAAGCATAACTTTTGTCTTATGCAATATGTCAGATTTAGCAAAAATTAAAACCAAAATTTTGAAGCCATTAACTAGAATCCTAATCATTTTATAAAACCATTAAAACCAAATAACTAATCAAAGTCAAAAAGAAATGATAATGGAAAATAACTTAAATCCAAAAAATTTACTACATCCAAATATTCCACCCACCTTTCCAATATAAGTGACAAATCGATCCTTCTGCTGCCCGCCCAAAAAAGGAATTAATTTTTTCATTGTTTTATTTTAGAGTTATGAAGACAAACAAATATAATACTCCGTATTGTACTACTACTTCCAATTTTGACCACAAGTGCATGCAATAGCTGGGACCGACCTGATAAAGGGCTAATCTTACCTAGAGGTTTTACTTAAGAGAATAACAGATTCATTCTAAACACAAAAAACATTGTAGTGTGTCTTCACTTTTGACTTTGTCAAACATCACTTTCTTGAGTCTTGAAAAAGACTTTTTTAATTAATGTTTAATGCTAATCTTCTTAGAGGGGAGGGAGTCCATGGCTGTTGGCTTGGTGCCAAGTCATGGCGCCAAAATGGCCAACGGCGCACGACACCATGGCTCGCGTCAAGAGTTTTCGCGCCGTGGCTAACAGCCCACGCCAAACTCAATTTTTTTTTTAAACTATCCGTTATGGGGAGCGGATTTTCAAAATAATACCCTCAAAATCACAATTTTACCCCTTTAAAAATCCTATAAATACCCCTTTTTTATTTCATACTTCACACACACTTTCAATACATCTTCTACTTCAATACTTCTCTTTTTTCTTTCAAATATGGATCAAAATAATCTCAACGATTTCGACCCAACCGACACATACGATCATTATGATGCTTTCTTTCAACCCGACTATGATCGATATATGCGGGATTATGAGTCGTATCAACATTATGTGGGTTTGTGTGAGCAAGAAGCCGGGGGTTCGAGTGATGGTCCAAAGAGGAGGAGGACATATATATTTCGTGAACGAGAAGAGGCGGAACAAAGGCTAATCGACGACTATTTTGGTGACGACGAGTATGAACCGAAATATCCTGAAGAAAAGTTTAGGCGCAGGTATCGTATGAGTTCTACACTTTTTAATAAAATACTCAACGATATCTTAAGTTATAATGTGCAACCCCTGCCTGAGTACTTTAGGTATTTTAGAGTACGGATCGATGCGATCGGTCGTAATAGTATTGGTCCTATTTTAAAGTGCACATCCGCCATACGCCAAATGGCATACGGCACTGCACCTGATGCATTTGATGAGTATTTGCAAATTGCTGAACGTACTTCACGAGAATGCTTAGATCACTTTACTAAATGCATTCACGTTTTATATCATAATAATTTTTTAAGAAGGCCAACTGCAACTGATATTCAAAAAACATATCAATTGCACGAAGAAAAACATGGACTCCCGGGAATGCTCGGGAGTATCGATTGTATGCATTGGGATTGGAAAAATTGCCCAAAGGCCTTACATGGGCAGTTCAAAAGGAGTACTCATAAATACCCAACTCTTATGTTAGAAGCTGTTGCTGATCAAAAATTGTGGATTTGGCATGCATATTTTGGGGTTCCTGGTGCGAATAATGATTTAAATGTGTTATATGGTTCCCCATTATTTGATGATGAAATTGCTGATATAGCTCCAGAGTGTCCGTTTGTTGTAAACGGGCATACATATAGGAAAGGTTACTATTTAGCCGACGGTATTTATCCAGCATGGTCTACGTTTGTCAAAACGTTTTCTGTTGCAAGGGATGAAAAATCCTTGAAGTTTAAGAGAGTTCAAGAAGCTGCAAGAAAAGATATTGAACGGGCATTCGGAGTCCTACAAGGTCGTTGGGGTATTATACGACAACCCGCGCGTGCAATGCAAATCAACACCCTCAAGAGAATCATGTATTGTTGTATAATTTTACATAACATGATATTGGAAGACGAGGGATTTGAAGTTAACTTCAGAGATATGTTCGTGAATCCAGCACCGAACATTGTTAGAGACTGGGTCGAAAGATGTGACTTACATGTTAGGAAGACAAAAGAACTTCGCGATAGGAAAACGCACAACAAACTTCGAAAAGACCTTGTGGAACATCTATGGAATAATGATGATGAGTAGTTTGTGTTTTTATTTATGTAATGTTTAATAATGTTTAAGTTTTATGTAATTTTTAAGTTTTATGTAATTTTTAAGTTTTATGTAATGTTTAATATGTTTTAATTGAATAAAATTTAATTTGAGTTTATTTAAAAAAAATGTTATGGCACCAGAATTCTGGTGCCAAACCACTCCCACTGAATTCTGGTGCCATGACATTTCTGGTGCCAAACTCCATTTTGCTGACGTGGCACCACTTTTGGAGTTTGACACAAAAAGTTTGACACCACGACTCCCTGTGCTCTAAGGAGAAGCCAGCCCTTTGTTTTGAGGGGCATCTCATATTTTCTTCTATTCTCTTTTCTTTTTCTTTATTTTAGATTAGTTTTCATTTTAGTCAAATTAGTCAACTTTTATAATTTTAATATTTTAAATAATTAATCTTGTTAACTTTTTTATTTTTATTGTCAAGTTTTATATTTTTATTAATATCTCGAGAGTAGAGAGTAGAGAGAGAGTAGAGAGATAACAAAACTTTAGTTTATGATTTTTAAGGAAGTAAAATTGAAATCCTTTTTTATAAATCATCATTTTTAGTCATATAAATTTATAAAGTTCAGATCTTTTTGTTTTAAAACTCTTTTTAATAAAGTCTTTTTACTAATGTTTGAAACTTTTTGCATTTTTAGTGTTAATTTAGTTTTAAAATTCAAGTTTTACATAAAGTTTCAAGCTTTGGATGATTAGAAGAAGATTAGCGGGTATTAAGGAGCTTATAGGATTTTAACGGTTATAAAGAAGTATTTGGGTTTTGAGCTATGGAATTTAGTTGAAGTTTATGTCTTTTGTCATTGTTTTCGTCTCCACATTCAAACCGGGTGCTTTTTAATATCTTTCTTTACGTTTGTTACTTACCATGTTTAGTTTAGTTATTTTTAGATTTATTAGGATGTTAGAGTAGATTTATATTATCATGCGTAGTTTAGTTAGTTTTGTCATGGTTACTTTTATTACTATGTCTTTTACTTTATTAGTAGGATGTTTAGTTTTATTAATTGTCATATTAATTCATTTTAGAGTGTTCCTTAGTTATATTTTGCTTCACATCATTTTAGTTTTATCTCTTAGTTATATTTTAGTTATGCCTTAGCTCTTTTTGATTATTATTTGCCTTAGTTTCCTTTTAGTGTGCATTTTAGTCTATAACAAGTTTCCTTACCATTACTGACACAAAATGGGAATCGAAAATCCTCCAAATTTTACATGTCTCTACATTTTGCGATATCTTATCCCACCAGCTATCAGTGTCATATCTGCTATGAGTGTCATATCTGCTATGGCTTCCAAGCAACACAATGTTTACTAATAATTGTCAATCGTCACTACTTCATGCAATTCATGTATCCACACCACTACCCAACAGCCTAGAAAAACATCTGCCATCCTGTAAATCGAAGAATTTAATCACATATAATGGCAGTTCATTGAAAGCCTCGAAACAAATACCAATAATTTATTTCCTAAATTAAACATAATCCTTAAAAATAATATTCTTGATCTTAAGTTAGCCAAGTGGCTACAAAGAACAATGTGGCAATACAGCATATCTTGTTCAAAACATACATAATATCATTTGCTATATCAGTAATTGATATTGAGGTTCCATCACGTAAATTTTACAAACGTTATATACCTAGTTAGTAACAACCATGGGATTTTAGTATAGTTCATAGTTCCAAATAAAAAAAAATTCCCCAGTTTAGGCAACTTACTGAATAAGTTAAGGGGCCAAATACCTAGCTACCTTTGAGTGAGGATTAAACATTGTTTTAAGTAAAAACTAGGTTACAGTTTTTACACTTTTGTATCTATTAATCATGCTAATTATATTAGATATATGAACATATTTTGTGTGTGTATAAGATAAATGTGCTTACCCTCATCCTCCTTCTTTCGACTGTCTACCCACATCACCGCTTCACAATTGAGTTCTTCCTCAGCAATTCACAATACCTCATCCATGTCCTCTTCACGTTTAAATCTCACTTCAACGTCCCTGCAGATATAAGTTATACTATTTCCATCAACATAGATTTAGGATACCAAAAGATTATAGGATAATTATACAGAGAGTATATACGAACCCTGTAAATATGTCATCCTGAAACGCTATGATGCTCATTCACAAATCCAACACTCACATTAACATCAGGCATACATAGTTGAATTCCTGTGTAATCAAGTCTTTCAAATGCGTCCTCGGTTATGGTAGTAAGCTGTGTGACAACATACGATTCAATTAGTCGTGATAATCAAAATAAGATTAGAGACTCAAATTGTTTGATTTCAACTTACATATCGTCACATTTCCTTATGTGGCGATTCGTGAGTTGACGAAATAGCAGTCTAATCCCAAAAAGATATAGCTTGAATCTCCCATTGTGGCAGCTTCTCTTAAGTGAACGCATACCGTAAGAAAAACAAAGATTACTTGAAAAACCTCAAGTCAAAAATATTATTAACAGAGGCCAACAGATTGTAATAATTAGTAGTAAGCTTACCTGGGCCATGTCTTAGCTCTAAATGAAACAATTTTGCTTTGAAATTGAATAGAATGATCTATCCCTCGGATCTGAGTAATAGCATTGACGTTAAAGATAGAAATATTAAATCAACAAAAACAAGATGATACAAGTAAAGAAACACACACATACCAATCGGGCCAACCGTTTTGTATTTGTTATCACTAGAGCGCACCTGGTATAATATAGGTGCCATCAGCTCTGTGAAGCAAGTGAACACTTGTAAACCGCCTAAAATTGCTTCGATATACATCTGCTGAATAAAATAAGAAGAAACATCAGTGTTTAGTTTTATGGAGTTTGAATTAATAGTCGTGTGTTAGGATCGAACTCAAGACCATGAGATTGCACACAATACGTAAAGAGTTAACGAATTAATAATTATATTAAATGTAATATACTTATTAAATACACGAAAACGTTTAACGGTCGTTAAGTATTTAACGGTAAATGACTAACGAATAAAGGGAAGGACTAACTTTGTAAAAGGAAGTCGAGAAGGTTCCGGAATAGGGGTATTCGGCCGCATATAGGCAAGAGGGGAAAAGAAAAGATTTTGTTTCCTTTTCCTAATAGAACTTGACTTGGGCTCTAAGTTTAGTTAGCATATATAAACAAAGGAATTAAGGGATCAAAAGAGATAGTTTTTACACACAAAAGATCCCTTAATTTTTATTTGTTTTCCATTGTTGTATCGTTCGGGCAATATTCATCCCCAGAAGGGATTACTTGTATCGATCGAATTTAAACCTAGAAACGTTTTCTTGTTTTCAAACTAGTCTTTTGGTTAACTTGTTTCTAAAACGTGTGTACAAGAACGTGGTTTAATCTCACTATAGATTAAATCTTGGATCGATTAACAAAACTTGGTAAGGGGTTAATCAATAGATCCACATAAACCCTAATTAGGGTTAGATCAAGAACAAAGAAAACAAGAACGATTCTTGTGCTCGCGAGAATCCAAAGGTATGTAACCCGGACTCCGGTTAATTTTAGTGATGTTAATTATTATGATTTGTTACGGCTTCCGCTATTACTGCTTTGATGTTTTATTTCAGAATTTTACTTTGATGTTATTATTTATTATGAATGTCATGTATGTTAAATTCCATCAGTGGCATCATTAGCCTTGATTAATGTGTAATTAATTACCAAAACACATTAAAAAATAAAATAAAACGAATCTTGATTTGAGTTTTATTTGTTAATCGTTTTTAGGGTTTATATAAATCGAACCCTAATTTTTTTTAGGCCGAATGCCTTAAAATTATTTTTAGGGTTTGAGTTTGTAATTAATTTGATTAGAAACCCTAGGATTAACATGTTATGTTTATGTGTTCAAGTATGCGATTTTGTGACAACGTGAATAATTGTTATGTTTAATCCATGAAAACGTGCATGTTTGGCATGGATTATAGTTGTTCATATATATTTAATTGTTAAGATGTAAATATAAATTAAAATTGTTAAGTTTTATCACATGTAATGTTTTGATAAATCTTGAATTGGGGAAGACTCCAATAAATACTAATGAATCAATTATGTGCAATTTGGTATATATTAACTAATGACTTACGCGGTCGATTCGTCGATGCTTGTGGCTCACTTGTACATAGATGAAAAACAAGTGAAAGTCATAGTTAATATATGCTCTATTTAACCTAGAATTGATTAATTAATAGGGTTTGTAAAATAAGTTTGCATGTGGCTATTTGTTAACACATATTAAATTGTTATGTTATGTGTGTATTATTTAGTTGTATTATTTTACTAGAAATTACTTGTTTTTTTTGTTTATATAATTAATATGAATTGTTGTAAACAAAAGGGTAATTTTTTTTTTGGATAGAAAAATAATACGGACTAAATCAATATAAAAATTATGAATTGTTTTGAAGAGTTAAATTTACAATAGTTTAGTTGATTGGTAATTTTAGTGCTAAATAGTTAAAAAGGCTCATCCAATTTGACAAACTGTGTGGGAAGTTTAACGCGTCGCTGGTCGAACCCGACTAAAGAAGGAGGTCATGCTTCAGCGCTGACCGAATTCTCGGCTTGCTTGTGCGTCAAATTGGAGTTACCTACGACTATTTAAAAGTACAAAATTACTTTAAGGTTGATTTGCCTCAATTCCACATCCGAAACACTAAGTCGAAAGACTTATGCAAAAGTACGTTGTGAACGATGATTGTGGGTACTTCTTTAATTGGTTCATCCAATGCCTCAACCAAAACTTTGTTTATTTAATCTTGCCCTAAAGTTAATAAAAGTTTATTAAACATATGTGATATGATTGTAGCATGCTTTCTCCATACATTAATTTTGATTCCACCACTTCAATCATTACGTACCCCTTAAAAATGTAGTCGTATGCCATCTAATTAACAAACACTTGATAGTTGCAATTTATGTCATGTGAGAAAACTTGGGACTAGATTGTAATGGACAAGAAAAACCTTCTTGATTGAGACTCACAATGGACAAGTTGACGTTTTTTCGATCTAAGTACGACTAATTGAGTTATTTAGCGAGAACTAGAAACTCAAGACATTAAGATGGAGATGAAATCATGTTTACAATGCAACTAGTTTTTGGCAAATGTAAATCCCATAAAGATCTAGAAGTTGAAAAATGTTTGTCAATTTAATTGTTCGAAAAGTTTACCATGTCGACTTAATTCATTACTAGCAGATCAATGATGTGATGGATTTATGTCAATATGGGTTCTAGTTTTCAAGGAAATTCTATGGTTATATGAATATTACCTAGGTATTTTATTTTCTTAAAAAATGTATTATCGAAAATACTAAATATATGAACTTTTTCTGTTGAAATGGCTCAACCCGATAATAACAACACTTTAAGTTCTGCGTTCAAGACTTTCTTTGAGCGAGAAAAATGAAGGGCGACAATATCAATGATTGGTTCCGTTCACTACGAAATTGTCTTGAGAAGTGGCGGGTACCTATGACTATTTGTTTAAGCCTTGTCCTGAAGAACCCCCTGAGGATGCTGCTGAGAATGTTAAAGCTGCATGGAAAGCTGAATACAAGATACATTCTGATGTGGCTTGTTTAATGCTTGGAAGAATGTCACCTGCTCTTCAAAGGCAGTTTGAACTATATTTTCCGCAAGCCATGCTTGATGAACTCAGAAGAATGTTTGAAAAGCCTAAAGCTGTAGAGATCTACGATTTGGTGGATACCCTGCACAGCTGCAAACAAGCCCTAGGAAAATCCGTAAGTGCTCATGTGTTGGAAATGAAAGGTTACATGGACCAACTACAAGCTCTTGGGAAACCCTATGACAATGATATGGCGATTAACTTAATTAACAGGTCCCTTAACAAGGATTTTGGTGATTTTGTTAGAAACTTCAATATGCATTGCGTGGGGAAGACAGTGAGTGATCTACACGCATTGCTCATTGACTATGAAAAGGGTTTAAAAGACAAGGCCCCTACACCTCAGGTACTTGCTATTCAAAAGGGTAGGGTGAATAAGCCAAAACCGCAAGCGAACAAAAAGGGTAAAGGCAAAGGCAAAGCTGATAAGAATAAGCAAGTTATGGCTTATCAACCAAAACCTAAGCAAAACCCTCCTCAGAAGAAGGAAAATCCAAAGAAGGATCAAGCTTGTCACTACTGCAACGTAGTTGGTCACTGGAAGAGGAACTGCCCTCTTTACCTCGAAGAGTTGCGCACAAATAAGAACAAGAAGGCTGAGCATGGTGCTGCACCTTCAGGTAACTTATTTATGATTGAATTATTTAATCTAACTCACAAATTAAATTCTTGGGTATATGATACTGGATGCGGTATTCACATTTGTAATACGCTGCAGGGATTTAGAGTGGAAAGGAAGCTATCCTATGGAAAACAATACCTGCATGTGGGAAATGGAGCACAAGCAGCTGTTGAAGCCATAGGAGTGTTTAATTTAGTTTTACCATCTGGTTTAGTACTGTCATTAAACAATTGTCATTATGCACCTTCTATAATTAGAGGTGTTGTTTCCTTTTCTCGTTTGTTGGATCTTGGATTCGTTCACACTGTTACTAGTAATGGAATTTCTGTTTCTTCAAATGGTATTTTCTATTTTAGTGCTATATCTGTGAATGGTGTGTTTGAAATTGACATGAATGATAATGTTTCCAAGTATAATAATAATTCTATTTTTAGCATAAATAAGAAGAGAAAGTTAGACTTGAATTCTTCTTATCTTTGGCACTGTAGACTTGCCCATATTGGCAAGACTCGCATGCAAAAGCTTCAACGTGAAGGACTTTTGGAAAGTATCAATGATGAATCATATGATAAATGCGAATCTTGTATTTCTGGGAAGATGACAAAGAAACCTTTTAATAATAACATTGAAAGAGCTACAGATCTACTTGGTTTAATACATACAGATGTGTGTGGACCACTTAGACATGTGTCAAGGAAAGGTGCTAGCTACTTCTTAACCTTTACTGATGATTTCAGTCGTTATGGTTATGTTTACTTGCTTAAACATAAACATGAGGTATTTGAAACATTTAAGGTATTTAAATCAGAAGTAGAATTGCAACTAGGAAAGAAGATTAAAGCTCTTCGATCCGATAGAGGTGGTGAATATTTAAGCCAAGAGTTTAAAGAATATCTAGGTAAGAATGGAATAGTACAGCATCTTACTTCTCCATATACTCCACAGCAAAATGGTGTATCTGAAAGGAGAAATCGCACACTATTAGATATGGTGCGATCTATGTTTAATCTTACAACTCTACCCGTTCTTATCCTTTTGGGTTTATGCCTTAGAATCTGCTGTTCGTATTCTAAATATGGTTCCAACCAAGAAGGTTGATAAGACACCATATGAAATATGGCATGGCAATAGTGCCGAATATGTCTTATTTAAAGTCGGGAGTTGTGAGCGTATGTGAAACTGACTCACTGATAAACTCAAAACAAGAGATCTGTTCAAAGTGTATCTTTGTAGGATACCCCAAGTAAACTAGGGTATTACTATTTTTACTTTCCACCTGAAAACAAAGTAATTGTTGCCAGGAAATGGAGATTTTTTCTTGAAAGAAGAACTCATATCTCAAGAGATTCATGGGAGAGATTGAGGAACCAGGAAGATGAATCATATAGTATAACATTACCTTCTGAAAACACTAGCGAAGATACCAGTAGAGCCTGAAGATCTGGGGTCCCTCCACCAGGAATTAAATCCTGTCCGTAGTCCGAAAGGCCTAAAACAAAAATGCAACCCAACCGTCTCTGTCAAAAACATGGAGGTGTTGAGAAGATGAAGTAAGGGGATCTTGGAGAACCTGCTAAATATCAGCTGCTATAATTGTACCCTGATAAGGTTTTTATGGCAAATGTGCAATTGATGAGAAATGAATCCATGAAATTCAATAAAGTCTGGAATGTAGTAGCCCGCCCGCCTAATGCCAAGTAGTTTTAGGAGTAAGTGGCTAACAAGACAAGAAGACATGACATGATGGTAAAAGTACAACCCTAATAAACTCGTCTGGTAGCTAAAGGCTGCACTCAAACCTATGGGATTGACTACGAGGAGACATTTTCTCCTGTAGCAGACATTAGAGCTATTAGGATACTCATAGCTATAGCAGCATACTATGATTATGAGATTTGGCAAATGGATGTTAAAACGTGAGCCTTCATGAATGGTCGCATAGATGAGGACATCTATATGAGAGCAACCTGAAGGGTTATGTTGATCCAAAATTTCCAAACGTATTATATGCAAACTTCAAAGGGCCATTTTATGGATTGAAGCAAGCATCACGTCAAATGAGATATAACGATTTGAATGAAAAAATCAAAAGGTTTGGATTTATTCAAAATCGTGATGAGACCATGTGCATATCGACAAAGCTAGTGGGGATGAGAGTGAGTTTATTCTAATCTATATGTCGACGCCATTTTTGATTATGGGGAACTAACATCCAAAGCTTAAGGAAGTAAGGACTACCTTTGAAAGATGTTTTCTGTGAAGGATTTTATGAGAAGCCATACAATCTGGGATTAAGATATATAGAGATATATCTCTGCGGTTGATTGGACTTTAACGGGAAAGTCTTACAGTCGATAAAAAATTTAGAAGAAATTCAATATGCAAAACACTAAGCAAGGTTTTATACCTGATGAGATTGGTGCGAAAACATATTTGAGTAACTTGAAATGTGTGATTCATCAGAGAGGAAAATGCTTACATGAAAAGGTACCTTATGCTTCGGTCTGAAGGATTGCTATCATGTATGCTGTAAGGTGCACAAGGCCAGATGTGGCGTTTGCTCAAAAACTTGGTCAGTCGGTATCAACCCATGAATCCGTGAAGCTCCACTGGGTTTGCTGATAAACATAATTCTAAAGTATCTGATGAATACGAAAGATTGTTTTTAGTAATGGCGGAAATCCAGATACAAAACTTGATGTAACAGGGTTTCTGTGATGCGTCTGTCAATGCGATAAAGATGTATACAAAGTCTCAGAGCGGATATGTCTTTGTTGTTCAATGGAGGAGCAGTAGACTGGTAAGGAGCAAGAAGCAGACTACCATTTGCATGCATGCACACAATCCTGAGTACAATAGGCTGCCGAGAAGCTGCAATGGAAGCAGTTTGGATTAGGAAGTTTGTTGAAGATCTTGGAGTGATGCCTTCAATAAGTAAACCTATTAATATGTATTGTGACAATTCTGCTGCAATCATATTCGCCAATGAACCTGGAGTCATGACAGGCGCCAGACATTTTCTGCGTAGATATATCACATATGTTCGGAACAAGTCGAGAGTGGTGAAATCAAGTTAATAAAAGTTCAACGCCAGTATAAAAAACCTAGCGATCTGCTTTTACTAAAGCTGTACCTAGAGGAAAAAGTTAATGAACATAGCCATGGAATTGGACTTCGATTAGCTAGTAGTATTTTCATCATTCATACTGTTGATTAGTATTTGGATAAAGGATGTGGTAAACATTAGATTTTATAAAATAAAATGATGTTGAGTTTATTTGTTATTTAATTTTGTATCCTATTTTACATGTTTTAGATCCATGAATATTAAATTATTCTAAATGTCCGTTGTCGATTAATAATATGGGAATATTATTATTAAATCAAGACAAATTTAAAAATGTTGATCCGGGTTTTACTTGTAAGGTAAATATGATGTGATTACATACCAAAATTAAATATCATACGATGAATTGAATATAACTTATCCAACTATGTGATTGTACTTTATGGATCTTGTCATAAATAAATCATAAATAGTTATCCTCAGACCGAGATACCAGGAAACTTCATGGATCAATGCATTTCTGTAAAGCAATTAACGCTAAACGAAACTGGTAGCTAAACGAATTGTTTTCAGAGAAGTGTTTGACAAAATTCATAAATTTTCTTGTAGTCAATCAAAAGAAATTTGTTTCCTTCAAATATGTTTTGAAGTTTAATACAGCTGGGCCACCCATCGTGGGATTTGGTAAGATGTATGTGATGGCCAACACCCAAGATTTTCTGTAATAACGTTCCGAAAGATTATGGTAATCTTCTGCTCAATTCCGATTAAACGAGAAACAGAATCAGTTTAATTAAGGAATGAACTTGAGATCCATATCCTTTATTAACATTTGTATTTAGAAAACAAAGGATAAATAAATAATGATGGAATCATTAAAAGGTTTTATCCAGGAGACCTTTACTTGACGATCGGTACTAGAGGCAGATCGGCGTGTAACTATACGCTAACCGAAGTGATCACACTATAAAATTTTGTCACAAGTGGGACTGTAATAGGTTTTAATGGACGTAAAAATAATAGTTGTGTGATAGGATCGAACTCAAGATCACGGGATTGCACTCTCTACAAGTTAAGCAACGATTAATAAATATTTATTATTTGATTTTTACACGTAAATAGTTAACGGATCGTTTAAGTGATATATACTGGTAACAAGCTAACGACTAAACAAGAAGGACTAAAAGAAAAATTCCGGAGATCAGATGGAAATAGAGTTTGTGTTGAAATCGGATTACTTCAATGTAAGGCTTATCCTAAATAAACTCAAACACTAATATTTACCCTATAAATACCAAGGTTTTTCATTCAAGGGAAAATACAAACTTGTAAAAGCCAAAAATCACTTCTCTTTTTAGTCTTCAATATATTCCGGAACTTGAATAGTATTACCATACTAACCCGAATTAAAATATCTTGTTGTATAAAAAAACCGGTTTACGTGAATTAACGTGCTAGTTTCTTGGATAACTTGGTAATGGTGAGCGTGTGTACAAGACGTGATTGTCATCTTCCTTTAGATTGTTCTTGGAGTTTTATTGATTCTTGTTCTTTGCTATAGATCAAAAAGGTATGTAACCCTAATCTTTGGTTAATTATATTATGCATGTTAATTGATCCTAATTGCTTCCGCTATATTTATACTTTGATGTTATAATTATAAATTGTTATGAATGTATAATTCCATCATCTTTGTTTTTGAGGTCTCGGTTTTAAGAAATTTGGTTTTCAGTAATACTGCCTGTTTCTGAGGAGATCAAGCATACATACCACACATTCTCACTAACTAAATAGTATATGCAGCTAGCAATATTGTTGTATCTCACTCAGCTATATATCTTCATTTAGTGCTATTATTGTTGTGTTGCCTTTATTCTTAAGACTAATTAGGCGATGCATCTTTGTAATAACAACGGCTTAATTTTTGCAGTGTATTATAGAGCATGGTGCACTCCCATGCCTTCTAAGCTTGCTGACCCACAATCACAAAAAGAGCATCAAGAAAATAGGTAACAACTATAGGATTTGACAATGTATTAGATGTTCACTTAATTGTATTAAATGTTCACTTAATCCTTAGGGGGTGTTTGTTTCGGCTTGTAATGTCGGCTTATGGCTTATTTGGTTTTGGGCTTATATTTCATAAGCTTACTTTTTGTGGCCGAAAAGTTTCAAAATAAGCAACAAAAAGTGAGCTTATAAAAATAAGCCCAAAACCAAATAAGCCATAAGTCGGCTATATAAGCCCAAAAAAACACCCCTTTGCATTTAAGTATTGGTGGAAAAATTGGCAATGTTGGGTAAATAGTCAATTGGATTCAGGTCAATCTGTTCTTTTAGCTTTTTCCATGTTATTAGTAACAATAATACCAAATTGGACCCATATACACATTAACATATTATATAACCCTCGAAATAGAAGCAACTATGCTTCGACGCAACTCTTGGAATCTGTCTTACTAAAATATCTATATAAATTTAGTGCATAGCCCACACAAATTAACATATCTCGTTGTGAAACACATAGAAATGAAACAAAATAATACCTTAAGATCGTTACAGAAACCAAACGCAATTGCATTGGTGTCCATAGCTGGAACAAACAAACATGCATAATGTTGATGGCCTAGCTGTTGTTGGTCTACTATTACACTTCCTTTTTACACGATCATGATAAGAAGTGGAGTTTGCACACTTGCTCCACTTGGTTAAAAACCCTCTGGATTTATAGATGCCTCCTGAATAGTGAAGATAGACGTTACAAAGTTAAGGTATATAAACTACAAAGAAAATGAGTAAGGCTACTCACCAAGGTTCCCAAACCCATTTGTCGATGTCTTACTACGTTTTGTTTCACCAAAAGCAAATCCAAATAGTATCGTATAATGCACCGTTACAGCTAATTATTCTACTAATTTCATTATTGACCATAATTGACAGTTCCAACCTTCCAGCCAAACTTTTAAGATCACGAAAAAGTTTTGCGCTGAACTTGCAAAGTCTCTCACCTCTCTTACCTGCAAAACCAAAGATTAAAACGTTATTTACATATATAAGAACATGTAAGCTATCATCCTAAAACAGATAATAATTTCCTAAACTCAACATTCAACATTCTTTTCTAATCATTGGCAACAATTTAAGGCCCTGGTCCTCAGCTTTATTTTGTCTCCCGTAACTTTCATGTTTCACCAAAAAATTCATATCATATAAACACTTAAATAGTAATGCTAGCATCGTGTCTTTACATCCAAGATAAGCTTTAGGACCAAGTTGTTATCTTTAATACTTTGTTTTAAATTAATCATAACATGGTATACTTTTTAATTACGTTAAGACTTTGAAATCAGTTTGTAAAATGAGGACCAAAGGACCAATTAGAACATGAATAATCTATAACTTAACCAATTTCCAAAACTTTTGATTAGACTTGGAGTGACTAAAGAGGATATATCATCATGACTTGGGGACTATTCTAACATAAATAGACCAAAACAAAAGTTCTACTCGTATTCAGTTGATTTCCAACAACTTTGGTGTGTGAGTTTACTTTCTTTGAAAAAAAATCAAGACAAAGGATACATAACCCACCTAGAGGGTTCATCAGCGTGGAACACACAAGACATTCAAGAATCACCAAAAAATTAACAATTAAAAATAAC
Organism: Tanacetum coccineum; assembly: GCA_026074375.1. Lineage (NCBI taxonomy): Eukaryota > Viridiplantae > Streptophyta > Magnoliopsida > Asterales > Asteraceae > Tanacetum > Tanacetum coccineum. The sequence continues at coordinate 19,483 of BQNB010031017.1, forward strand.
ATAAGAACCAACAAAACATATCAAATTTAAAACTAATTAAAAAGTATAATTGGTACTTGGATTCGAAACTTAACCTTGGAATTCCATGCTTCTAATTCTGTCTGTTGTTTGGCTTTGTTTCTCATAGCATAATCTTTTACCTGAAAAGTAACATAACAAATCACCAAAAATGCTTGACAAAAAAAGCTCGAAAAGAACAGTAGCAAATTACCATGAACTGATTTTTGTTTTTTCCCAGCACGTTGTTTGCCGGCGGGACGCTCTCTTTTATCCGGACCAAACACCTCTTGGAGATTATCTCCATCAATCGGCTCCGCCGCATCCCGTTTGGGGTACTCTTTCAAAATTTTCCACACCGCTTCAAGTACACCGTCTTCACATTCTCGATCAAGTCAGCTTCATTTTTCCCGCTTTTCCGATTTGCCTGTTTGTAATAAGCGTTAAACCGTTGGCAATCACCGTGCATTCAGGTCCATTTTCCCGTCAACATATTTTTGGTACGCACCGGCACCTGTTGTCGGAATCGTGGAAATCTTCATAATCTTGTTCTAATAGAATTTCCATCCGTTGGTCTTTTCCCGATATTGTTTGTTTTTTTTCCCCCCCCAGCGAGTGCTCGATCCAAGCCTCGGCTAGCAAGATTTCTTCTTTGTTATTCCAACGGATATTGAGTCGCCTTGTTTCCATATCTTCATTTTCATCACCCTCGTCCAATTCGACAACTTTTTGTTGTTTCCCCGTCCTTTTTTTTTTGTTTTCGCTTAGGTTCACGGGGTTCTTGGGCTTGGGGTATTTTGAATTATGGTTGTGATGATTGTTGTGAAAAAAATGATGGTTGTGATGATTGTTGTGGAAAAAAGTGTGGTTGTGTATTTCTTGGATTCGTGTAACCTTGAAACCCGTATTGTTGATTTTGATGATACGCCAATTGTGATCGATAAGCATGTTCAGGCGGTGACATTTGCGTTCCATAAGGGGGAAACAGTTGCGTCGAGTTTGAGTGTTGGGAACCTGGGGTAGACGGATTCGATTGGTTTGGCGAAGATGAGTATTGTTGCGGATTGGATTGGAGAAGATGGGTAAAATAACCCGGGTTTTGATCATTTGGTGGTTGAGACATTTTTTTTGTAATAAGAAGTTTGGAGAAGAGAAGTGTGTGTTAAAATGGTAAAATGAGATGTTATTTATAAGGAAAAGTGGGTATAAATTAAAAAAAATTAAATTAAGAAATAACCGTTTGAAAAAATAAACGGCAATAATCTTTCTAAACATTTATCTTTTTCCTTCGTTCCGTAGACTTGCGAGGATACCTTTTTTTCAGGGCGTAAGGTTGAGTGTATGGTGGCGAGCCATGGCGAGGCCAACAGTTTGTAACATTTCTCATTTTTCGACATATATTTAAAACGACTTAATAAATTCCATTAATATATTTTTAGAGTTTTCCGCTTCGCTTTTAATTATTATCTTAAAATTTAACTCGCTTAAACAAAAAATCCAACGTTTCAATATAAACGACACAAACAATTAAAGTTTATATCAAGCAAGTGTATAATGATTATTAGGAGTGATCATTTTATAACTTTTCATAATTAATTTTTGTTGGTTTTACGTAAAACGGCTTACCGCTTCGCAATAAATTACATTCGGGCTTACCCGGAAGCACCTTTACCCATCTACACTCAAACAAATACCCACATTTATACCCAATACATAAAATTTAATCATTTCATCAACTAATTAAGCCTTATGACCGGATATAGCATGAATACACAAGAAATAATTCACTTAATCCCCACTAGCTCTTCCACCTTATATCATAAACCTTTCATAAAATGTACCATTGACCCATGTTACTAGAAATTGACCCATCTTGGTACCTTGCATCCATTTTGAGCCGTGGCCTCCTCCTAGGGAGGAGGAGAGCTCTTACAAAACCTGTACTAACACCATTTCCCTTAAACATGTCCTTAGGTTTGTTTTACTTTTACACACCACCTTTCTTTAAATAGCAAGTCATAGGTCCATTATTATACACTTACACTTCATGCAAGCAAATCAAAGCAAAAATCTCCCTCATACACAACCAAAACCCACGGCTTGAAATTCCATAGCTAGGGTTTCATTTTAATTTTGCATCCAAGGCATTCCAAGTATTCAAGTGTTCATTCTAAGGTCACCTAAGGTTACTCAAGGTGTAAACAAGCTTGAATTCGGGTTTAACAAGGAATTATCAAGAAAACATATCTAGGGTTTTCTTGATTAGGGTTTTGATTTTGGAAGCTTGGTTAAGGTTTATATCTTGTGTTCTTCATCCTACACATCTACTTTAAGGTCTATTTAAAGTATTTAATATTCATTAATTCATTTACTTAATTATATACTTGTTATATTATGTTAATCACCACCTAGATTTTATTTTTGGAATTTACAAGATTATTTTTCATGGGATAAAAATGATGTCTACCATATGTCAATATGCTTAAAATAAGAGTTTACAAGTGTTGAATAGTTTATTTAATTAATTGTTAAGTTTTGATTATTTACTTAATTATAAAGTTCATGGACTTAAATAAATATGTGGGACTTATTTCTCGGACAATATGGACATATTATGATATAGAGGGCTTAATATATATATAAGATGTGTACTTTACAAATGAGAGGACTTGTGAAAATTTACATAAGTTATTAATACATAAAAATAAGTTAAAGTTATAAAACAATTCGAAGTTACTGTAGCAAACAGTACCTGGGAAAATTATTTTATATTTTTTTTAAATAATACATTTCATGACGATCGTAAGCATGTAAGAAACTCGCAAAACGGATTTATAACAAAGAAGATATGACATTTCCAAGTTTACGTAAATTAAATGTATAAAAGTGATTTTATAAACATACCTACTGTTTCAAATCTGATTTATAAAAATTAATATTTTATAAACATAGTAATTTTTATGACGAATCCAAGGACATAAGAAACTCGAGAAACGGAATTAAAACGAACAAGTTACGTATTTATTAAGTTATATAAAACTAATTATATAAAAACAGTTTTTGTGAACTGTCATGAACAGTAAATGTTACTGTTCATCAGAGGTTAGATTTTTATAAATATGATTTTCTGATAGATTTTCTTAATACGAAGACACGGACATAAAGAACTCGAAAAACGGAATTATAACGAACAAGTTGCGAATTTTACAAGTTATATATATAATTAACTATATAAAAACAGTTTTAAGCACTGTTATGAACAGTAAATGTTACTGTTCATCAGGGGTTTACTTTTTATAAATATGATATTTTGATAAATTTTCTTAATACGAAGTCGTGGACATAAGAAACGTATAAATCGGAGTTAAAACGATAAAGATATGAGGTTTCAAAATCGCGCGTACTATTTATATTTTCATACATTATTTTTATAAAACAATTAAATTAATAATGAAATATCATTATGTAATCAATAAAAACATTAAATCATATATTTTTACAAATGGTACATTAGCAAACGAAAATAATTTTCTTTAACGGATAACAAAAACACACACTTCATTAACAAAGTACGAGTTAAGTCTTGTTTTTAACTTTTAAAGAATTAATAAAAACTATTAGGTGGTTGTTGACAATATAAACATGAATGTGATGATTTTAATTTATACATAAAACATTATACTCATACGCCTATAATTAATTAGTTGCATTCGGATTGCGAGACGATTCTCTATTTGATTTATATAATCAATCATTCACTTACGGGATTTCATAAACCCCTGCTTTTATACAATCAGTATTGTTTTACCAACTTGGGGTGAGAAACATGTAGCATTTTAACACTGGACTCAAGTACCCGTTTAAACATATTACGAGTTGGCCCTAAGTAGCTAAACCAAACCCACTATCAAGAACTAGTCAATTTGCTATTAGCAGAGCGCGTATGTTTATGAATCGAATCTTTTGGGAATGACTTCCCCGTCGGGTGAGATAAGCGCTCACTAGTTTCAATGTACTGCAACGACAGAATGTATACCTGTCGAACAATTCTGATGTGTTGCGAGGTTTGGAAACATCTACACGGGCACATTAATGTGCCTTAACTTGCATACATAGATTTCAAGCTTTGGTGTCATGACCTTATGCACTTCGTAAATTACTTTTGAGATATTGTATAGTTAACATGTCTACATTGGAAATCTAGTGGTCCTATATTTATCCATTTAATTAAACCCCTGTGAATTCACAACTTTTATGTTTGCGTTTTTAAAGCATGTTTTTCTCGAGTCAATAAGGTACAAGAAACAAGGATACATTGGTGTGTCACCAATTTGAAGGTCATTTCTATAAAGATTTGGGCATTACATTTTGGGAAGTATTGTTTATTCTTAAAATCATTTACTCATCATGGTTTGAAACATTTAGCTTTCAGGGCTATTGTAACACACAAGTTTAATTAATCCATGATATCAATTTTAAACGACATCATAATATAGTCGTTCTCTTATCTTGTGCTTATTAATCTTGTAAGTAACATTCCCAACCCATATTCCGCTAGGCGACCCATTTAGGGGGTGTTTACAAATTGGGTCAATCACGAGCCTAGGTTTATGAGAGAACCAGGTCAAATGTTTTTACTTGGACTATAACCATTTTCAAACATTGCATCATACAAAAGTTTTCACGGGACACATACACTATTGAGTTGCATTAGTTGGTTATGCTATATGTTTCATGATCTGTATACATGTTTATATTATACTACATATATACTATGATGGTCTTATATAATATACTTATATAAGTTTATTTATCTTCCTGCAGTCATGTCTTCTGCATCATCCGTTGTCACCTATACCTCTGTGTACACTGACTCCGAACCAGGGAGAGTCTTTTGGGGAGCCGATGAGGAGATACCCGATGGAGGTGTACCACGAGTCATCGTATACGGATACGATGGACTTCCCATGCAGCCAGTAGACCCACCATCCCCTGACTATGTGCCTGGACCTGAGCACCCATCATCCCCTGACTATGTGCCCGGTCCTGAGCACCCACCATCACCCATCGAGATACCATATGTTCCCGAGCCTGAGTACCCCGAGTACTTAGTACCTTCGGAGGATGAGGCACCCATGGAGGACCAGTCTCTACCCGCTGATGCTTCGCCCATAGCCCTATCACCAGGCTATGTACCTGATTCTGATCCAGAGGAGGATCCGGAGGAGGACTCCGAGGAGGAGCATGCTGATTACCCTGCTGACGGAGGGGATGGAGATGATGAGCCCTCCGGTGATGACAGTGATGATGATGATGATGATGATGACGAGGAGGATGACGAGGAGGAGGAGGAGCATCTAGCTCCGGCCAACTCTTCTGCTATACCTATTGTTGACCCTGTTCCCTCAGCCGGGGATACAGAGGCGTTTGAGACTGATGAGTCTGCACCCACACCTAGACCACCTTAGATCAGGATCCCCTTTGCCCAGACACGTCTCTGTAGAGCACGGAAGACTATCAGACCTGAGCCACCGATGTCCGCATCCATGGAGGCACGCATTGCTGAGCATGCTGCCGCACCTACACCACCACTACCTGTTGCATCTTCACCATTACCCCTACCATCACCACTCACTACTAGCCCTACTGATGCAGGGGCACCATTAGGCTATAAGGCAGTCGGGATTCGGATGAGAGCTACAGTTGCATCACCACCCTCATTACTTCCATCCACTTCCCCTAGGACTGATGTTCCCGAGGCGGAGATGCCGCCTCGGAAGAGAGCTTGTCTTACTACTCCCACTCCCGGATATGAGATCGGGGAGAGTTTAGCGGCTGGTGCCGCAAGACAGCCAGGGCCTACTCCAGAGGTTGACACTTGGGATGAGATTGTTGAGGCCATGATGGAGATAGCACCGACCACCTTGGAGGGGGTCGACCAGAGAGTGACAGAGCTTGATACTACTGTTAGGCAGAGGACTGAGGAGTTTCAGGTACGATTTGAGGAGGCACGTGATGACCGAGCTTACTTGGGAGCCCTAGTCAACACACTATACAGAGATAGACCATACCACCACCACACAGCTTTGGCTTTGGATAGAGAGGCTGTACATGCTCGTATAGCATGGATGAGTTCCGAGGACAGGAGTGCAGCCATAGAGGCACATGTTAGGACACTAGAGGCACAGGTTGCCACGTTGATTACTCAGACCACATCACTTCAGACTCAGTTGACTACAGCGCTTGGACGTATTGCGACACTAGAGGCTAGAGACTCAGA
>BQNB010031017.1:30657-54353 GCA_026074375.1 Tanacetum coccineum
GTTAGGAAACCAAGGTAGTAAGGAATGCCAACAACAAAATAAATGACAAAAGACCTTGAGATCTTACATTGCTAAACCAAATTTCAAAGACGCATAAGTAGCAAAAATTTCCTTCCACAACAAACGAAAGTTGCACCACATTGGGCCATACAAGACTGTTGGCTGTGTGAGTAGGAATTGTAGGACCCCTGTTTCGATATTCAACTTAGAGGCCATAGTGGAAAATTAGAAATCTGAACCGTGTGAACCGTATTTAGGAGGTTAAAACTTGTTGGAGCTCTAACACCGTCAAGAATAACGTTGATGTTTAAGGAAAGGTTTTTCCCTATCTATTGAAACCAAAGTAGACTCAGACTGAAATCTCTAAGAGTGATGCACTAGTATTTACCTGTGAATTTCGTGTATTGTGTGGATTTCCTAAAATTCTTTGTTCAATTTGTGTCATAATAATTCTGTCAGTTACACTTCAAATCTCTAGTAAATATATGTAAGCTACTCCTTGAGTCTGTTACCGTCTTACAACCCATTTTACTATTATGTAAACTGTCTTATTGTTATTAACTAAACTGGATGGTATTCTATGAACTATTTTAATGTCGTCTTATAAACATAGTTGTTGTCACGTTATGAACTATTTTACACCAGTTTACAAACCGGTTGCTGATAGCTTCTTGTTTATTTTAACACCTTATAAACTATTTTGATATCATTTCATGAATCGTTTTGTCAACATTTTATAATTATCCTACTATTACCTCATAACTTATCCGAGTATTAATTAATGAACCAACTCGTTTTCATTTTATAACCTAATTTACGGTTAATTATAAACCCTTTTGTTACCCTATTATAAATTATTTTGCAGATATCTTACAAACTATTTCCGTGTCACCTTAGGAATTATTTCGTTGTCATTTATAAACTATTTCGCTGTCAATTTATGAAATATGTCGTCAACATCTTATGAACTACTTCGTGTCTGTTATAAACTATTACGTTGCCACTTTATAAATTATTGGGTTGTCAACTCGTAAACCATTTGTTACCATTACATTATAAACCGTCACGTAACTTTCTTGTAAACTATTTTTGTTATCGCCTCATAAAACATTTCCCGTTATCTTACAAAATATCTTGCGTCGTTATATAAACAACCCTGTTTTCATTACCACAAACTATTTTGCTACCTCATAAACTATATCGTTTATACCGTATAAGATTTTTTTTATAACATTAGTTTGACGAAAAGAGCATTTTATCGTTAGTTCCTAAATTATGCATAGCCTGATCAACTATGGATAATTCAGGAAGGACCATGCTATGCTGGGAGTAGTCACCATAAAATTTTGTCAAATTACCTTTATGTTCCATCCTCTACATTGTCAACGAGATTATATTGCACTTGTATTTTATTAATATTTTGCGTGCGTATTCATGAGTCGTGTCGGTCACGTGTATTTGTATTCGTAAGCATCATAACTAAGCAGATTTTCTTCAACCTTGGTATATAGAAACACCATACCCTTAGCCGAGAGACTAAATCATGCTTCCTGTAGTCATGGGAATTACGGATTGAAAGGTTCTAGAATGTAATAAACATATCACTTTAAGTGGATTATAACCAATAGAACTAAAAGATTTTCTCCAATATACTTACCTTTTTGTAAGTTAGACTCACGCAAATTATGAGATTCTCTTATCGACAAACTTTTGATGGACCTGCAGTTGAAGTAAAGGACGGAATTATTGCAAGTGCATGGAACCTAGTTCATAGAAGCCTCACCTTCGCTGAGTTTAGCTCTTTAAGTGGCATTGTCCCATCTACCGCAGACATTAAGGACTATGTTGAGTTAGCCGACGGAAAGAATATAGAAGTTGGTACTATCATTTGAGATTGTACACTGAACTTTCTGAACCATCCATTCAATATGACATGAGTATGAACTCGAACCTGACAATCACCGGAATCCGTTAAAGAGACCTAGAAACACGATCGTGTCTTACCACTCAGCAGAATCTTGAGACCTCACTTGAACTACCTTATCTCATTCTTAAAATTTTTACTCTTCCCGTTACAAAACCTTGCGATCACGAACTGTTTGTGGAGTTAACCGACTTGTGCGCTTTTTAGCTAATGGATTTGATTTATCCTCGAACTAACGACTGAGTACGATATTTCATCACGTATCACCTGAGCTCTCCCGCGAGCTCCTCCTAATCGTTGACCTTTATTCTGTGGATATTGTTTCTCAAAATGTCCTCACTCTCCGCATCCCATCACCGTTTGTTATAGTTATTGTTGTTGCGTATTCTTATACTTTTGATTCACGACTCCATATGTTTGTGCTATGATTTTCAAATTTATTAAAATGAATAAATATTCTAATAAAGATTTTTGATGATTTCGAATATATAAATTGTTCTTGTTGAGAGGATGTGAGCATTGTGAGTTGCAACAAAGATGACGATAAGGTTATGCTTGAATTATAGTGAATTTTGTTGATTGGTTTTGGCGTAAAAGAATTTTGGATAGTTTGGAAAATATTGTGGCATTATGGTCAAGTCCATGGGTGATTTATAAAAATATAGTTGTTGGTCCGAGTTTTAAATGAGGGTAAAACGGACGTTTAAAAATGTCTCGAAAGGTTTATTAAGTGTCGAAAGTTTTTGAAAATATTTGTGGAGCTTCTTATAATCAAAACGAAGGTTTAGAAAATTTTCTAAAAATGATAAGTCGTTGTCGTTGGTCATTTCTAAATATAGCAACAATTTGTATATATATGTTTTGCAAGCTAAGTATTTTGGTTAAACGATAGAGTTTCAATAGTTTGTTTTTGGAAGATATAGAAACGATTAAATTAGGGGATGCTATTAACGCCTAGAAATTAAAACTTTCCTAAAATGAAAACTTTCTATAAATAGTAACTTTTCGTAAGAACGTCGTAACATCTATATAAACTTAACGAGTTCGTAAAGATACATTTTGTTGACTAAACTAAAAGCACAAACATATATGGTTGTCTATCTCCTTATTAAACGTTGTGTGCAACGTTCCGTTATTATTATTATTTCTCGTTTTACGGCGCATCTATTTATTAAGTCGCGATTAGAGCCGTTCGGATTATACTTTATTCTCCTCCTTTGTTTAAGGTGAGTTGAGTCACGATACTTCCTCGTACTTTCTAAGTAAGTTGAATACTTACATCCTTTAGCCTCGTTCGATATTAATCACCGGTCCTTACAGATATCTCTGCCCTAAAACATTTAAACCCTTATACAGACATACCCACGCGTCTACACTTTCTCCCTTGACGTTTTCACTATCAATAGACTTTCCTTATAACATGTTATATCAACCACAAAACTGGTAATGATATTTTTCTAAAATACTCATGTTGATGAATTAAATAACCTGGTCAAACTTAGCCAAAATTTTTGTATATTAAGAAGTGTCAAAACATTGAATTTTGCTGAATAAAATTTTCAACGCCATGTTTAAAAACGGATTTGTTAAATCCTAAATATGTTCCTAATCACACAATAGGTTAACAAAAATCGAATCCCGGGACGGGATTCCTTTAAGGGGTAGGTACTGTCACACCCCGCAATTTTCGATATTTTAAATTACTATTTTACCCTTTGACTTTTTGGTTCCGACTTGACTTTTGACTTTTTGACCTCTTACAGTCACAAAAAAACGATTACCGCGTAATTGATAATCTTTTGAAACGTATTTAAATTATAAATACTAATAATTATTATTATCTCTCATTGGTTATTTTATTTTTCAAACTTATTTAACTTGAAAACGAGAAGATATATATTTTCATAAGTTGACTTGTCAAAAATGACCCGCTAAATTACGTTTTCACGATTCGGACTCTAAAGCAATTTGATGTAAAACGACATTCCGAACAACATTTTAGTTTTGCCCGAGACTTGAAACCAAGCAGAAAATGACTGAAATAGCCTCGCAAAATTTTGAACGCAACTCGTACCGACCCAAAAATAATTAAATTTATATTTAATTATCACTTTTTATTAAATAAAAATATTTAATAAATTATTTAATGTTTTATTCAAAAACGTTTATTTTAAAACACGAATGTTCAAATTAAAGTTTTAAATTTTACGGACAAAGCTTGCCCGTGACACTCAATGGTACCAAATAAATAAATAATCATAATGATTTTAGTTATATTTTATAAAAACATTTATAAAATATAATCAAGTAAATACTCGTTTTTATCAGAAAAATGATTTGGAAAACAATGGCGCAAGTTTCGTATTTTGAATCGTCCGATAAGTGGCCCAAATGAGTCCCGAACCAATATTTATAAAAGATTACTCAAAAGTTACACTTTAGGTCCCTGGGGAATATTTATAAAATCTACCCTCAATTATCTTTAACTTGTCTTTTACTTTTAAAGTTTTTATACTTTTATATAAATACAAAATTTTATCATTTTTATTTCATTTATACAAAAATAAAACACACACAGACTTATAACTCTCATCTCTCCCCCTCCTCCCATTAGGGTTCCGGCGGCCACCACCGAAATTCGGCGCCGCCACCCGCTCCGGCCAACCTCCGGCCACCCAAACGCCGGCCACCAGTGGGTACCCTCAGCCACCGAGGAAGTGTCGTCACGCCATCTCCCCCACAATAAAAAACACCTAATAGTACACCCCGACACTAGTCAATTATATGACAGTCAAATGTAACTTACACGCTTTCGAAATTACACATGAAATTTTGTTCTCCCACCCGACATCATCGTCATCCCTTCACGCCCCATTAACATCACCCATCTCGCCTCCACAAGCCACTCATTCCCGCGCAGCCAACACCACCCGCCACCAACCTTCAAACTCCACCACCACCACTACCTCACCATCTTCACCACCTCGTCACCTCCGCCTCCTCCACACTAACCACCGCTGCCAACCGCCTACCATCGTCATCATCTCCCACCCGACGCCACCACCATAACAGGCCACCGACAGCCACAACACGAGGCAGTCCCAAGCCGACGTACCACCACCACCACCACCTTTGGATGGTTGGTTTACTTGTGTATTCATTTTTTTTTATTATTATTAATTTTAAAGAGTGTTTGTTTTCTGATTTTACAACCCGAAAAGAGTGTTTGGTTGTGAGTTTAACAGCCATGAGGGGCGTTTGGTTTTGCGGGTTAACAGCAATGGGTGCGTTTGGCTTGCTATTTTACAGCAGTGGGTGCGTTTGGTTGGCTGCAGCCCATAAGGGCGTGTTTGTTTCTGTGGTTAGCATCCGTAAAGGGATGTTTGGATTTGTGTAAAACTGCCCAAAATGGGCGTTTGGCTCTTGGGTTAACAGCCCCATCAGGGGCGTTTGGTTCGCTGTCTAACCGCCCCTAAGGGTGCGTTTGGGACAGCAGTCCCCACTAAGGGGTATGTTTGGTTTTGCTTATATTAAAATATGTGGATCTCGATTAGATGTAAATTGAAACGTACAAATATATTGCAATATTGATTGTTTTGAAAGTGGAAAATGTTGAATTTTGTAAAAATGGAAACGTCATACAAACGGCAAAGTCATGCCGAAATTTCTAAAAATCTTTATACTTAGTAAATTTTCATTAAAGTTTTTACTATTTTAGAAACCCGATAAATAGACAAAATTATATAGTTTTTAAGATTTTTAATAAGTAGTTACACAATAACGCGACAACAAACGAAAACTATACTTTTACAACGATACAACTAGTTTACTTAAAACGTGTAACGAAATAATAAATTATAAAATATTATTTTATAATTCCCAACAATAACTTTTGTAAAACCTTTTAAAGCGTCGTTTAACTAATAAGTAGCTTTAAAACGTGTATTTACTTTTACGCAATAACTTTTTATTAATTTAATTAGTGACTTTTGAAAACGCGCCGAATTATATTATTACCATTATTTTTAACCACGTTTCTTATATAATACTTGTAAAGTATTATATACTACGACTTTTGTAGGTCCTAATCAACAGGATCTCAATGAGCCTTAAACGACTTATAGTCCTTTGAATAAATCCAAAGATACTATGAACGGAATATATTAATACTTTGAGTGTGTTTTTTTCGATTTTATTTTATTTAAAACCAACACCAAACTCATCCAACTTGAAACCCAAATCCCTTATCAACTAGTCGCGTTGATGTACTCATCCATCGAAAACCCAAATTCCTTATCCTAAACTAGTGGGATTTAGCCGTTAAGTTAAGCTGCAACTCCTTGGTCAAGCCGTTTCCGTTCGCGTTTGTGTACTGAACTTTTGATTGATGACTTATGATTATGCATTTCTGCTAGTTGCTCTGAACCTCAAAAGTGAGTTTTTAGCCCCAGTCTCTTACTTTTTTATATTTACCTGATTACTTTTGGGGGTTGAGAAGAAAACAAGCGTGTTACAAACTTGATTACTTCATGAATTTCAAACTCGTTTATACGTTGATTACAAACTCGCTACATGATTGATATCACACTCGTTTTTACTTATGGATATAAGTACTTTAAGCTTTTACAAAAACGTTGGTTGTTTTTACTGGACACAAGTACTTGCGTGAGATATCCCTGTTTACGTGTTGCCTAAGTTAAGCGTTTAGACCACTACTGCCCCACTTATCATGAACCGTCAATCTCTTGACTGGAGAGGATCCGGTCAATGGAGAGCGATATTTATAAATAGATATCTATTGGCTAATTTCCTATCCGGGTGATAGTAGCGCTCACTCCCCTCGGGTGTGCTCCGATAATTAAACGGTTTTAATTACCATGTCGAACTTAAGAAGGTAGTCTTGGTCAGATACCTCGGGGGCTTGTTTCAACCTAGCAATGTACTGCTATAAACGTAATTAGCTTCGGTGTCATGAGCTTAGCGCAACAGTATACACTTTTCATGCGATATTGTATTCGTTATAATAGTCGCATGTGCTTTGTACGTAAAGTTATATCTCCTATAACTGTCACGTGCGTACAGTAAACTTGTGGTCCACACGACTTTGGTTGAACGTTTCTGATTATTAAATGTTTTTCGTAATACTTTGAGTGAAGCTGTATTCACTAAACGTTTTTGGCCCTCATAAATGTTTTACTTAATCCTATGAATTCACTCAACTTTATGTTGGACCGTTTTAGATGTTTTTCTCATGTGCTTAGCTTTGATTCTTGATGAGCTATGTGGAGTACGTGCATATGATACCCTTTCAAAAGATCTTATCAAATATCTATGTGTCTTTTGAAAACAAATTATGTTCCGCTAACATTTTTTTTATGCTTCCGCAAATCATGTTTAATTTATTTTAAATCATGAAAAACTTATTTATTATAAACAATGCAACGAGTTATGATTTTCAAAAACGTCCATTAGTGGTCGTTCTCTTGTGCCTGGGTGTTCGGATTATGATGACGTCATGCCCTCAGGGACATGTATTCCGTCAAGCCTGTCTGGGGGTAGTGACAATTTTCAGGCATTCTCGAGCATTTTATCCAGAAAGTTACCACCGCAGCGGAGTCCAATGAATCTTGATCATTCGAATTTAGGGGAAATCTATAGATTGTATCGAGGTTGATTGCAATTCTGGAAAACCCATGATGCGGGATCCCCTAAGAAGTTCATTGAATAGGTCCCATTCCCATGGCCTCGTAAAAATTTCATCAATTTTTTGTTGAAATTTGTGATTTCATTTCGATGATTTGATTGTTTTAGAGGGGAGGGAAGGAATTGTTAATGAATTTCGAAACAAGATCATCCTTGTATGAATCGATGAGGGGGCTCTTTTTTCAAGTGCCAAATCCGGGTTGCTTCCCTCAAGGGAAAATGGGAAATGCCTAGCTTTAACCGACGTACTCGGGACGTTGGGTACACCAGGAACTTACTCAAGAAAATATAATTTCTGATAGTTCCTTAGTGAAAACACCCATGGTTCCTCCAAACAACTTAGGTCCTGATTTAGCTGGCAAATCAGTTAATGAGAACTCATACAGAGGAATGATTAGGTCACTGATGTACTTGACTGCAACAAGGCCTGATATCCAATTCTCCACAGTCCTATGTGCAAGATATCAGTCCAATCCAAAGGAATCACATCTAATAGATGTGAAAAGAATCCTCAGGTACATGAAAGGTACTCCAACCCTTGGTTTGTATTGTCCAAAATGTTTAGGCTTTGATCTCAAAGGATATTCAGACTCAGACTATGCTGGTTGCAATATGAATAGAAAAAGCATCTCAGGTGCCTGCCAAATACTTGGTGGAAAGTTGGTTTGTTGGAGTGCCAAGAAACAGTAGTCAGTAGCTATGTCATTGGCTGAAACTGAATATGTTGCTGCTGCTGGGTGTTGTGCAAGTATCCTATGGATGAAAAGTCAACTCAGTGACTATGACATTCATTACAAGATGGTACCCATCTTTTGTGACAACACTAGTACCATTGCAATATCCAACAATCCAGTACTTCACTCAAGAACCAAGCATATTGATATTAGATATCATTTCATTAGGGATCACATCCTTAAAGGAGATATTGAATTACACTTCATCCCTACTGAGTATCAGCTAGCTGATATCTTCACTAAACCCCTGGATGAACCTACTTTCACCAGACTGAAAGCAGAGTTAGTCATGTTAAATATTGATTAATTAGTCTCCCTGATTAATAGTATTCAGTATGGTGTATATTCTTCTCCCTGAAACCCACATGAATCCCATGACACTGAGGGACACATAAATAAAGTAACTAAATGCTCCAAGTATTTAGTCACTTAATGTCCTAGGTTGGTGACTGAACACATTAAATAAGGAACAAATATTCCTTATCTAACTATCATCCAACAGTCATGGGCCCCCACTTCTCTCATATATCACTCAAATAACCCACTATGTATTTAATGCGCACACCCACAAACATGATCCCTTCCCAATATGTCCTATCAAACGACTTATGTCCGTTATCTGTACGACATGCCTGTAAAAGTGCACGACAATGAAACGACATAATAGTAGCCAAAAAGGAGGAATCGTGCAAGTGGTGGGTGGCAACATTAAATGTTGTTACCAAACATATTTAAACTTTTTTAAAAATGAACATTTTGAATATATTAAAACCTTTTCATCCACCTATAAATAACCCAACCAAAGAAAGCACACACATAATATTTTTAAAAGCAAGAAATCTCTGCTAAAATTTTTTCTCAAAGCCAAAAAGTGTGTGTTCTTTACAAATTTCTGGGTAGAAACTTTTTCATCAAACCATTTTTGGTCAAAGTTGTGCTTCTAAGATATCCATCTTATTATCTCTACAACCTTGATAACATATCAACCATTTCACGACAACAATCAAAGTTGGACGCTTGTTCTATAGAAATAAAGTATGGACTCTTGTTCCACTCCCTCATGGTAAAATAGCCATAGGCACCAAATGGGTTTCTAGAAACAAGAAAGATGAGCATGAAATTACCACCAAGAACAAAGCAAGCTTGGTTGCACAAGGTTATAGTCAGGAAGAAGGAATTGACTATGATGAAACCTTTGCACCAGTGGCAAGGATGGAAGTCATCAGGATATTCCTTGCCTTTGCAACCTACATGAACTTCATAGTTTTCCAAATGGATGTCAAAAGTGTCTTCCTGAATGGAAAACTAAAAGAAAAAGTTTATGTCAAACAGCCTCCTGGCTTTAAAAGTAGTGAGTTCCCTGACTATGTCTGCAAGCTTGACAAAGCCCTTAACTGAAACAAGCACCAAAGGTATGGTATGAAACTCTATCTACTTTCCTTATACAAAATAAGTTTGTCAGGGAAAGAATAGATAACACATTGTTTATCTATAAATCAAAAGGAGATGTCCTCCTTGTCCAAGTGTATGTAGATGACATCATATTTGGCTCAACAAGTTATAAAATTTGTAAACAGTTTGAGAAACTAATGACAAAGAAATTTAAAATGAGTATTATAGGAGAACTCACTTACTTCCTTGGACTACAAATCAAGCAGGATGATAAAGGAATCTCCATTTGTCAAGAACAACATACTAGGAACTTACTGAAGAAATATGAAATTTTTGATAGTTCCTCAGTGAAAACACCCATGGTTCCCTTAAATAACTTAGGTCCTGACCTTGCTGGGAAACTAGTCAATGAGACCTTATATAGAGGAATAATGTTTGGGTCACATATGTACTTAACTGCAACAAGCCTGATATCTAATTTTCCCAATCTTATTTGCAAGATATCAGTCATGTCCAAAAGAATCACATTTAATAGTTGTGAAAATAATTTTGAGATACCTAAAAGGCACTTCATCCCTTGGTCTGTATTATCCAAAGTGCTCAAGATTTAATTTAAAAGGATACTCTGATTTAGACTATGCTGGTTGTAACATGGACAAAAAAAGAACTTCAGGTGCCTATCAAATCCTTGGAGGAAAATTAGTTTGTTGGAGTGCTAAGAAACAACAGTCAGTGGCTTTGTCCTCAGCTGAGGCTGAATATGTTGTTGCTGCTGGGTGTTGTGCAAATATCTTATGGGTGAAAAGTCAACTTAGTGACTATGACATCTATTATAAGATGGTGCCAATCTTTTATGACAACACCAGTTCCATTGCAATATCCAACAATCCAGTCCTTCACTCAAGAACCAAGCATATTGATATAAGATATCATTTCATCAGGGACCACATCCTAAAAGGAGACACCGAATTACACTTCATCCCCACTGAGTGTCTGCTAGCTAATATATTTACTAAACCTTTGGATGAACCTACTTTCACAAGACTAAAAGCAAAGTTAGGCATGCTAAACATTGATTGATCAGTCTCCCTGCTCAAAAGTGTTTAATATGATATATTTTCTTTTCTCCCTAATACCTTCTCACTGAAACATATATGAATCCCATGACACCGAGGGACAAATTAGATGAAGTAACTAAAATCTCTAAGTCTTTAGTTACTTAATGTCTTATGTTGGTGACTGAACACATTAAATAAGGAACAAATATTCCTTATCTAATTGTCATCCAATAGCCATGGGCCCCCACTACTCCCATATATCACTCAAATAACTCACTATGCATTTAATGCGCACACCCACAAACATGATCCCTTCCCTGTATGTCTTATGAAACGACTTATGTCCGTTATCTATACGTCATGCCTGTAAAAGTGCACTACATTGAAACGGCATAACAGTAGCCAAAAAAAGAGAAATCGTGCAAGTGGTGGGTGGAAACATTAAATGTTGTTACCAAACATATTTAAACCTTTTTCAAAAATGAAAATTTGAAATATATTAAAACCTTTTCACAATCACCTATAAATAACCCAACCAAAAAAAGCACACACGTAATATTTTTTAAAAGCAAGAAATCTCTACTAAAGTTTGCTCTCAAAGCCAAAAAGTGTGTGTTCTTTACAAATTTATGGGTAAAACCTTTTTCTTCAAACCATTTTTTGGTCAAAGTTTTGCTTCTAAGATATCCATATTAGTATCTCTACAACCTTAATAAGATATCAAGCATTTCACGACAGCGGTCAAAGTTGGATTCAACTTGTGACCATTTGGCATTTATATATTGCCATTGTCCTTTCAAAAAAATAACAACTTCAAAAAATAGCATCTAACCAAGCGATCAAATATGCCCCTCAGTGTGGTGATTTGACTGTGGAGTCCTTAACTTTTCACAACAACAATGCTGTGGGTAATTTTAGTTATCCACAAACAACCCTAGCCTACCATGATATTTGTAAATATTTCATGAATTGCCCTTTGGCTGAGGCTTTTACAAAAACACCATCAATGATGTACCAAAACCTCCTAAGGGAGTTCTGGTGTACTGCTATTACCTCTCACCCAAATTCACCTACTGATGACTCTAAGTCGTGTCCTCTTAAGGAGTATTTAATTATGTTTTCAGTGATGAATGGTAAGAAGCCATTAACCCTTAACTTTAAAACCTTGACTGAATCCACTAGAATTGATTATGCAAAAGGAAATATGTGTCTCGTCCCTCTGCTGAGTATATAAAGGCTGAATTGGCAAAGATTGTTAATAATCCAATTCTATTGGACAGGACACCCGTCCTGAAAACTGCCTTTCCTATGGCTTAGAGAATTCTGTTCACATTTGTTGTTCAGGTTCTCGGCGAGAACTACTCCTCTACTGAGCAATTAAATTCAATTTAGCAGCTCTTTGCCTATTGTCTCCTCACAGGGATAAAGGTATACATAGGAGATATCATTTACAATGATCTTGTAACCAGGCTCATAAACAAATCTAAGCAAAAGTATGTATCATGTCCTAGGTTTGTTTCTTGTGCCCTTAAAGTGTTACTGGTTCCTGAATACACTCAGGATGAAAGTTTTGGGAGCTCCCCTACCATCCTGAGTAACTCAATTTTTTCAAAGGACCCATCTAAAGTCACCCCTATTGAATTGATGACCTTCATGGTTGTTGTAAACAACAATGAAAAGTCAGTAAACCCACTTTCTTTTACTTTGAAGAAAAAGAAAGGGAAGTCTCAGAATGTGACCCCAACCTTAACCCAGTCATTAGGCCCTAAGGCTTCCGGGTCAGTGCCTTAAAAGAGGAAAAGCCTAAGTCCAAAAAGACACCCATTGAAGCTAAGGTAACACCACCCCCTGTGCCAACAAAAGATTCTGAGCAATCCCACTTAATTTCCTTAGGGCACATACCTGATCCTCAAGATCTAGAGAGAAACAAACAACTCACTGGTACGGGATTGCCTTCCACTCAACTCGATGAGGGCACTCGTAAATTACAGCTTTTTCCTGAGGGTACAAGATCTGATCCCAAAGACTCAGTGGGAAATAAACAACCTATTGATACAGGATTGCCTTCTACAGTTTTTGATGAAGGTACGATTAATAACACACCGTTACCTGAAGGGACACGTAGGGACAAAGACTTAGAAGGATTGAAACCACCCACTGATATGGAACCACTAACCACTCCTGTTACTGAGCAATCTTTGCAACTCAAAACCTTTGCCGATGTTTAAGCACTGCTACTCTCTAATGATGAATTACTTCAAGAGAGTGATGATGAAGATGTGTTTGAAGCTGAGGAAGACATGGATGAAGATACTTAAGCTGATGAAGAAGAATATCAGTCCCCATCACCAAACAAAGAACAGCCTGGATCATCTAATGCTCTAGGGACTAATGATTCTGATGCTGACTCATCCTCCTGCCCTCCAGCTCTTAAGAAATATGACAACACTTTGCTAATCACTGAAAGGCAATTGGTGAACTATCTTTAACAAGTTTCTCAAGCACTTCATGATCGCATTACCTTAGACTTTTGGGAGAAACATAAAGAAGCCATTGTCTCTTATGCTGATCTCAGGGCTTCTATTAAAGGATACCATGAAGAGAATGTTGATCATCAAGCTCAGACTAACAAGCTTGTCCAGTCAACCATAGATTGTGTTGACAGAACTGCCACTGATAGAACTAATCTTCTCACGACTTTGAATAGAGTCATTGAATCTTTTAAAGTCATTCAGGTTGTTGTCAAGGATGATCTAACAAAAGATAAGAAGGTTATTGAGGCTACTAAGGCCTAGACCAAGAATTCAACTGCTCTCACTAAACTGCTCACACTTGTCAAAAACTTTGACTTACAAGGATTGAAGTCTTCAATTGAATCTCTTCAAGCTATTGCTCTCAGTCAATCTGAGCACCTAGCTGCATAGGCCAAGTCATCAACTTCCATGGCTTGGATTCTTGGCCCTATGATGACAGCTATTGAATGCTCTTAGGCTGCAATCATCTCTTAGGTCTCTTTTCTCAGGCAATACACTTCATATATAAAATTAATGATGACAGAGATCTATAATGCCTTCAAAGGCCATCCTTTTTTTTCTCCCTCAGGCAGTGTTCCTGTAACACTTGCTATCACTGTAGCTCTAACAAGTGTTGATGGGTAGAATGTTGCTAACATTTTTGATGAAGAACCTCCTTCTCACACTGAAGGGGGGGGGGAATGTTGCTATAGAGGATGATACTGAGAAGACTAATTCTGCCAAAGCTGAGAAAGAACCAACAAATGCAGTTCCAATATCAATAGTTAAACCCATTGAAACCCTAACATCTGAAGTTCCACCAATCACCACAATCATAAGCACATCCCAACCTGAAAGATCACAAGTTCCTCAAAGAGAAGAAAAAGGGATTGCTACTAATAAACAACTAAAAGACAAAGCAAAGCTTGTCAAAGCTTAAACTGTTGTTCAAGTGGACCCTGATGAACCTATCAGGGTTCCTTATATGATAAATCACCTCACTAGTGATGGAATCAATGCTCACATAGAGAAAGAGGATAAGATCAAAAAGGCTGCTGAAGAAGCCAAGATGCTTGAAATGACTAAGACTGAAGTGATCAAAGTTGTTCGTGAAGAGGCTGAGAAGATTAGACTTGATCTTAAGAAAATTCTCAATTAAAAAGAAGGTGAGAAGTTCAAGAAAGCTTAGGATGCTGAACATCAAGTCCTTAGGAGAGAGCATTCTCAAAAGGTCAAAAGACTGACGGCGCTCAACAAGATAAGAGTTGAGCAATACATGTAGACCATCTCCAGCAGACTTAAGCCAAAACCCATCACAGATGTCAGAATGCATCCAAACTCTAAGCCTGCAGTACTCACAGTCTTCAGAAATAATGACAAGAGAAACTTTTAGGTTCATAGCCCATTCAAGTTCACTGACTTTGGAGTCACTAAGTTGGATGAATTGGGTCTAATCATCTAGAAAAAAAGAACACAATTGTCAAAGACTTAATGATATCCTTAGGAAAGAGGTATGAAAGACTGAAGAAGATACATGGAGAGCTTGAAATTCAGTCAGCTCTTTCTGCTCCTATCCCTGAACAAGCTCCATTCTAATCCTCAAGAAGAAAGAGGAAGCACATGAAATTAGAACCTGAAATCAAAATAGAAGTCTCCCTGAAGGTGTCCCTTTTGTGAACAATATGGTCATTGAAGAACCTGAGTATGGTTCTTCACTAATGTGTTTGGTGATCAAGCCTTCCAAAGATGGAATGACATTCATAAGGTTGGAGTAGAGGCTCTGGTATAATACTTAGTGATAGCCTCAATGATCAAGATCCCAAAAAAATGCCAGATTCTGCCTGAAGCTGAAGAAGTTGATTGCAGAACACCCTAATCAAGAGAAGCTCCAGTCTAAGAGAGTGAAGTTGGAAGCAGTTGGGTATAAGTTGGATTAAGTATTTCTGTTGTATTTTGATTATATTTTGTAATAGATAATAGGTCCTTGTAATGATTAATGAAGTACTTTTGGAAAACTCAGTATCCCTTATAAGCTTTCTAGAATTCAGTATGAGAAGAAGCTGTGTTTACTCACTCACACTGAAAAACACTTATGCTATATTTAAAGCCAAATAGGGGGAGATTATTAGGCCAATTCAGCGCTCAATGATCTTTCACTAAGGATTTAAATACAAAATATCCTAAGTGTTAATAACCTTTAATATTTCAAGGTCACTAAGTGAACAGTCACTTAGTGAGTTGCCTTCAAGATGCTCAGCCTGAGTCTATAAGAAAAATTCTAGCATTCAGTGAGGCAGTACTCAGTGAATGAAGCCTGAGCTAAATAAGAATGTGATGGGTTCAGTGAGTTATGGCAATAGACTCACTAAACCCCATACGATCTCTAACAACTAGAAGACTCTGAAGACGAAAGACTGAAGAATAGGCGGGATAGTTTGAAACAGATAAGTCCAAGCTCTTATCTGTCTGAAATTCCATTATCTTGAATAGGGTATGAAGACAAGGTTAGTGTCAGCACTGACCTTAGAAAGTGTGTTTGTCCTATCTTAGAATAGAATTGTAATAGAGACAAAGGTGTACAATATGTACTAACCTATTAACATTAGGACACCCACTTATCACCCATGTGGGTATGAACCTACCTAAGTAGTATAAATAGAAATCGTCTTGTAAAGGAGTAGGTTAAGTTTGTGCATTGAAAGTAATATCTTTCACAAACACCTACTCCTCCAAATCTACTAAGTCCCCGAGTGAGCTCAGTTGGTTAGCATAGTAGTCGACTTTGCATAACACTTTAGGTTTATGCAAAGTTGTTAGTGAGGAGATCACACACACATTTTCATTCAATCCCCATTGTAATTCCGCATACAATGGGATATAATTCTTAATAAACACAAAGAATTAAACGTTGAAAATTAGTTTTGTATCCTTTACTGTTTTACATACTTTACTTGTCAAAACTGATTTTTTTGCATTACTATAAGCCATGAGTTAGTTAACTTAATTTTCTAGTTTTAGGTCACTAACTCAAAAGGAATAACAGTTTGAAGTGACCCGGGTCAACCGGTTCTCAAGACCCGGCCGGGTTTTGGTCTTTTCATGTTTTTTATACATAAAGCAAGTTTTTTATATATATTTGCGACGTAATTTTATTTGTTACATGGTTTTTTGGCTCAATATAAGGTATATTCATGCTTTTTATATATACATTTATTTTTTTTATTTTTTTTTTTGAAAATCAGGTTGACCCGGTGGTCAAACCGGTAACCCAGTGACTCCACCGGGTCGATAAAAAACCCGGTTTTCAAAACATTAGTTTATGTAATATTGAACTTCTTATTACATGTGAATTAACATAAATCTATAAGAGTTATACATTATCTGATTAGTGAAATACTTTAGTACGTAAGAATTGAGGTTAAGAAATTTGCTAACATATTCGAACATTAGGTAATAAATTAAATGTTACGTTTTCTATGTTCTTTTTATAACTTTATGTTTATTTATAAGAAAATGAGTATTGAATTTGTTGTGTGGATGAACCAAAATAGCTTTCCGGAGTATCATGTAGTTAAAGTATATTTCTTTCACATTCGTATTTCATAACGTTAGTGTTGATTTACATAATAAGATAACAAATTTGGGCAATGTTTTTTTGAAGGAAATACCGAGGTTTACCAAGAGGATACATTCAATGGAAAGCGGGAATATATGTGACAAGTTCAGTGTTGGAGGTTGTGTGTTCCAGAACAGGGTAAAGATAATCAATAGCCTAACTACGTACCAACGATGGTTACCGGATATCACTTGGAATCGTGTAATCACTTTTCAAAGTATACTATTCGACCTTATTGCCTGAGTATCACGAATATCTACTTGGGATAAGACCAAAGGTATGTTCTTGTTTGAGGCACCAATCAAGAACCCTTGCGCATCCAAGTGTTTTGATATGTGTTCTTCATGCAGTTAAGATCTCCTATTTATTAGAGAGTACTCAAGTCCTTGGTCAAAGAATTATGAGAGATTATAAGAGATATAATCTCATCCATAATTAGCCTCCTTGATTTCAGGAATTAGTGGTTACACGACCCATTAATATGGTCATTAAATGTGATTATAACTTAATATAAGAAACAGTCAAATCAGTTACAAGTTATTGAATTCTTTCGAGCATGTCATTCATTCAGTGTCCTGAACCATCAGCTAGCCCACTGAGGAGCAAACCCACTGAAGATTTAAACTGAACCAACTCACTGATGAGTTAATCCGCTGAGGATACTTCCTCTGATAGATTACTCCTTGATAGTATCCTTCAGCTTAAGCTGAAGCCACCAGACTAATGAATATCCTTCAGTCTAGAGTTTCTCACTAAAGAGTTAACTCACTGAAGTTCATCTGTAGCTTGAATTCCCTTTTACCACTATCAGAGTCAGGGTGTTCAGTGACCTCTGGGTGTACTCTCCATACCTCCAGCCCCATTATCTGGAATGAACTGAACGCTACAATTGAACTAAATTTCCAACAATCCTCCCTAATTTAGTACAATTTATTTGCATGAAAAATAAACATTAAACAAACAAGTGCATAAATGAAAATGTCTTGAGGATTGAATTTCCATCTTAGTAATTACACGTTTAAATATTCGAGAATCAGGGTGTTCTAAGAATTGAACCCTTCAATCCATTTGCGTACCTAAAGGTAAATACACACAAGTTTTCAAACACTTAAACGCTCCTGACACTATACAAGCCATTTGTCCATATCCAATTCATAAATGTTGTAAAAGCCAAAGTTCATGCTCCCTGAGGCGGCAAAACCTCAACATCTACAAAGGTGGATCCTCTTTATTCATGTCCTGCTAAGCACTTTTTTAAAGAAATTAACCATTAAGAAGTTAACAACTTCATCCTCCTTTTAGCAGGTTCCAAGCACATCATTGGGATGATTTGTAAAACATGTGATTCAGTCCTCTGAAAGTTCAGCCTTTTACATTGAACTTAGCTGCCAAGTTTTCTCAACAGGGAGTTGGGTGTCCTAGCGTTCAACGACTTAGTTGGACATTAATCCCATCCCTTCAGTAGACTTATAACTAAGTCTCTAGCTAGTCCCTTCGCCAAGTGATAAGCTAAGTTTTGTTAAGACCTCACAAACTATATAAATACCACCCCATTCATGATCAGCTCACGAATCATGATATGCCTGACACCTAGATGTCTGGACTTCCCATTGTACATCTGGCTATAAGCCTTTGTTAATGTAGCAACACTATCACAGTGGATAGAAATAGGTGTTATAGGTTTGACTCATAGTGTAATCTCAAGGAGCAAGTTTTTCAACCATTCAGCTTTCTTACCAGCAGCAACTGCTAGAGCTACAAACTTAGATTTCATTGTTGAACCAGTGATACAAGTTTGCTTCTTGGAAGCCCAAGAAATTGCACCACCACTAAGAAGGAATACCCAGCCACTTGTAGATGAATTATCTTCAATGTTGCTGATCCAGCTTGAATCAATGTAGCCTTCCAACACCGAAGGATAGCCAGTATACATCAATCTATAGTCCATGGTTTTCTTCAAGTACTTCAGTACCCTCTGAATTGCTTCCAGTGTTGAGTACCAGGATTACTAGTATACCTGCTCAGTTTACCTATAGTAAATGTAATGTCAGGCATTGTACAAGTCATGGCATACATTAAGCAGCCAATTACCCTAGAATACTTAAGTTAAGATACAGCCTGACCATTATTGGGCTTCAGCTTTTCACTTGTATCCATAAGAGTACTTATTCGAGTGCAATCAAAGTAATTAAATTTCTTCAGTACCTTCTCAATATAATGAGACTGAGAAATTACTATTCCATTACTTTCATGTTTAATCCTTATACCTAAGATAACATCAGCCTCCCCTATGCCCTTTATAGAAAACCTTGATGACAAAAATTCCTTTGTCAGGTCAACCTGAACTTGGTCAGTGCCAAAGATCAGCATGTCATCAACATATAGGCAAATGATGACTCCTTTACCAGATTCATCAAATTTGCTATATACATATTTGTCAGCTTGGTTAAGTAAATAACCATTAGACAAAACCACTTCATCAAATTTTTGATTCCATTACTTAGGTGCTTGTTTCAGTCCATATAGAGACTTAACCAGTTTACACACCTTGTTTTCATTGCCAAGCATGATGAAGCCCCGATGTTGGTTCATATAGACCTCCTCAGCCTATTCGCCATTCAAGAAAGCTATCTTCACATCCATCTGATGAATAATCAGACTGTGAATTAATGTCATAGCAATTAGCAGTCTTATGGTACTGATACGTGCCACTGAGACATAAGTATTAAAGTAGTCTATCCCTGACTTTTGTTTAAAGCCCTGAATGACCAACCTTGCCTTGAACTTTTCAACAGTTCCATCTACCTTTAGCTTTCTTTGAAGATTCGTTAGCAACCCAAATGTTTGCAACCCGGAGGTAGATCAGCCAACACCTAAGTGTTGTTGCCTATGATGGAATCCATCTTATCATTAATTGCTTCTTTCTAGAAAGCAACATCCTGGGACTTTATTGCTTCATCAAATGTTTTGGGGTCATCCTCAACATTAAAGCAATAGGAGTATTGGTCAAAGATCTCATCCCTTGCTCCTTCAATTAAGTATAATTGAAATACAGGTCCAAAATCCTTTGGGGTCCTTTGCCCTTTGCCTTTTCTAAGCTTAGGCTCAAGTTGCTGAGCAACCTCATCAGTGACCTTTTCAGGGACCACTGAACCACCAGAGTCTTCAGTTCCATTTACCAGGGACCTTTGACTTGGTTTAAGGAATGACGAGAATATATTCTCATCAAAGATATCATCCATTGATTTAATGATTGACTTAATTGCAACTGAATCATTATGTTCAATAACATAGAACCTAAAAGACTTGGAATGCTTAGTTTACCAACAAAGATGCAATTAATGCCTCTTTCACCCAAAGTTTTCAGATTTGGATCAGGGAGTCTTACAACTGCCCTACAACCCCAAACCCTAAGGTAATTCAGGTTTGGTTTCTTTTTAGTCCAGAGTTCATAAGGGGTAATCCTATTTATTTTATTGGGAACCCTATTCAATAAATAGCAAGCTGTTAACATAGCTTCACCCTAGAACCCTTGACTCAGCTCAGAATATGACAGCATAGAATTAACCATTTCTTTCAGTACCCTGTTTTTCCTTTCAGATATACCATTTTGTTATGGAGTATAGGGGGCAGTCGTTTCATAGATAATACCAACAGACTAAAAATACAGAGTATCCATGTACTCACCTCCCCTATCAGTCCTGAATCTTTTGATTAGAGACCCTTATTGTAATTTAACTTCAGTTTTGAATACTTTAAATTTATCTAATGCTTTATCTTTTGAATGTAATAAATAAACATAGCAAAACCTAGAGGCGTCATTAATAAATGTCACAAAGTACTTTTATTCCCTAACGAAGGAGTAGCATAAAGATCACACAGATCATTGTGGATCAGCTCCAAAACTTCAGTTTCAAGTTTTATAATTTGAAATGGTTTCTTAGTTATTTTGGTCAGTATGCAAGTCATATACTTTCCAATGTCCATGTCAAAAGTTGGGATTAACCCATCTTTAGACATATCTTGCATCCTCTTAAAGTGGACATGGCCCAGTCTAACATGTGATAGGATTGAATCATTCAATTTAGAGGTTGACATGAAGGCTGAACCAATATTATCAGAGACAATATTAAGCCTAAACATATGATTACTTAAATAACCAAAACCAATAAACACACCATGTTTGGATTAAACGAATTTATTAGATTTAAGCACTCGTTTATAACTACAATTATTCAAAACACTACTTGAAACCAAATTCTTCCTTATATTAAGAACATGTAAAGCATTCAACAAAGAAACAACTTTTCTAGAACTAAACTTAAGATCTACACAACCACGTCTATGCATAAGGGTTGTTGACTTATTTCCCATATAAAAGATAGATCCATCATTCAGCGACTCATATGTCTTGAATATATTTACACACATGAACAGTTGCTTCAGAGTTAACCCACCATGCAACATCGTCATCCTACACAAAGTAAGCTTTTGATACATATGTGACATAATAAATCTAAAGGGATTTATTAAACATATTCAGACCTTTCAGAGTATTGGAAGAACCATCCATTGAACCCTTTATGCCTGATCCATTGGCTTTGTTGCCAACATTACCAGCTTTGCAATCCCTTTGCAAGTGTCCAAGTTTCCCACACTTCCAATAAGTCACTTTTGGTTTCTTGTTAGGATCAGCTCTGGTATCATGATGTTTATGTTTACCCTTGTTGTCATTATACCTATAAGAGTTGTTATGCTCTACCATATTGACAACTGAAGGACCAACAACATTGTTGCCCTTTGGCTTGTCATTATCTTACGCTTTGAGAACTCCTCTATACGCAGATGACTGCCTAACTCAATCAGAGTTAATTCCTCCTTTAAATGTTTCAAGGTGTGCTTGAAATCTTTTCATGAATGGGGAAGTTTATCAATGATACATGAAACCTGAATGGATTCATCCATGTTCATCTTGTGTTGTGTAAACCTTCCAAGTATACCAAGAAGTTTATTGTATTGTTCCAAGACTGGTCTTGAATCAGTCATTTTGTAATTTGTGAAGTTACTAACAAGGAACTTCTTACTTGAGGCATTCTCAGCCATATATTTGGCTTCCAAGGTATCCCATAATTCTTTGGTAGTTTCAACATTCTAGCAAACATCAAACAAGGAATCAGACATAACATTGAGGATTAAACCTCTACAGACATAATCATCATTGTCCCATTTGGCCCTTTTCCTGACTTGTTATACAGTTGGATTATCACCTCCATCTTCAGGCATAGGAGTAGTCAGCACATACACCACACTCATGCTAGAAAGCAAGAAGTGCATCTTCTTTTACCATCTTCTGAAATCTACCCCTTTAAACTTTTCAAGCTTGGCAAAGTTTAAAGCCATGTGTTTCATAGCAGCAGTTATTGATTATCACAAAATAGTTTACTTTGATTGTTGGAGGTTGTGTGTCCCAGATCAGGGTAAAGATAATCAATAGCCTAACTACGTACCAAAGATGGTTACCAGATATCACTTGAAATGGTGTAATCACTTACCAAAGTAAACTATTCGACCCTATTACCTAGGTATCACGAATATCTACTTGGGATAAGACCAACTGTATGTTCTTGTTTAAGGCTCCAATCAAGAACCCTTGCGTATCCAAGTGTTTTGGTTTTCTCTGTGTTGTTCATGTAGTTAAGATCTCCTATTTATAGGAGAGTACTTAAGTCCTTGGTCAAAGAATTATGAAAGATTATAGGAGATATAATCTCATCCATAATTAGCCTCATTGATTTTAGGAATTAGTGGTGTCACGACCCATTAATATCGTCATTAAATGTGATTGTAACTTCCCATAAGAAAAGGTTAAATCAGTTACAAGTCATTGAATTCATTCCAGCATATCATTCATTCAGTGTCCTGAACCATCAGCTAGCTCACTGAGGAGTATACCCACTGAAGATTCAAACTGAACCAACTCATTGATGAGTTAATCCGCTGAGGATACTTCCTTTAATGGATTACTCCATGATGGTATCCTTCAGTTTAAGCTGAAGCTACCAAACTGATGAATATCCTTCAGTCCAGAGTTACTCACTGAAGAGTCAACTCACTGAAGTTCATCAGTAGCTTGAATTCCCTTTTCCCACTATCAGAGTCAAGGTGTTCAGTGACCTCTGGGTGTACTCTCTGTACCTCCATCCCTATTATCAGGTATGAACTGAACCCTACAATTGAACTAAATTTCCAACATTCAGAAGGGTATTTGTTCAGTGTTTAATTAGTCACACAAAATGAATGGATTTAGAACTTGATCGAGGTTATTGTCTCTATAAAAAATAACCTTAATTAATCTACTTCTAAATAGGGTAAGTAAAGGATCATATTCACGAAGAGCTTATGGTTAACACTATAATATCCATTTGATGACATCAAATAACGTCTATTTTTTAGCATCATCTATCCCATGTAATTAACCTATTTTTTTATAATTATTTCAAAGAATTGTTACTTAATCATATGTATTTAAGAATTGAAGTAATTATGGAGTACTTGGTGAAACTTGACTAAAAGGCACGCATTCTAGAGCTTAAACGAAGATATTTTGAAGATTATCGTTCTAACAACCAATACGCCATATCCATCAAGGAAGATACGATGTATCTGTGCATGCACTCACTGTAACACCCCCAAAATGGGTCGCAGCGGAATATGGGTTGGGGAATGTTACATCATAGATCAACAGCACGAGATAAG